>JAVQJD010013366.1:0-12385 GCA_036023655.1 Nannoperca australis
GTCATTATTAGATATATAAAAAAATGTTATATATATATATATATATATATATATAAATATATATATAATTATATATTATATGTTTTATATATATATAAAATTATATATTATATGTTTTATATATGTGATGTGCTGAAACACAAATTCTTCAATTCAGCCTGGAAACATCAGAAATATAATTTTATTGTATAATATACAAATAAATTCAAAATATAAATATATATGTATACAAATATATTGCAGTGTTTTTGAAGTGGAAACTCAGAAATCTATCAGTAAATCATTATGGGATGGTTTTAACAGGACACCAGTCTCAGGTTTCTTCTGTTACTGAAGTTCCTGAGTTTCAGTGGTATGATTCTCACGTTTATTACATTTCTATATTTCTTTATTTCTGTTTTTTTTATATTTGTAAATTTCTAGTTTTTTTATTACTCTATATTTCTCTATTTCTACATTTCTGTATTTTTATATTCTATATTTCAACATAAAGTCAGAAGATTTCATGTGAAAAAGCTTCAAACAGCAGAGAGAAACGTGATCATGTGATTCATTGATAATAATGAGGATCAATTAAAACGATAAGCAGTCTTGGAGGAAAATAATTATTAATAATAATGTTGAACGTGTTTAACAGAAACAGTCTGCAGTGTTTAACATGAGGGAGAATTTCACATCATAAAGATTTCACTTAATAAAGATTCTAAACTTTTCACATCATAAAGATTTCACTTAATAATGTTTTTACATAATAAAGATTAAAACATTTTCACATAATGATTTAAAATATTTCACATAATAAAGATTTAAAAGATTTCACATAATACAGTTTTTACATAATAAAGTTTTCACATAATAGTTTAAATATTTTAGATAAGAAAATATATATAAACTGTAATAAAGCTGTGTGTGTGATCTGCAGACTTTCTGAATGACACATTTCTAAAATATAATTGACTGTGTTTAAACGATGATCGTGTGTGTGTGTGTGTGTTTTCACATGAATTAAAGAAGCAGTTCTTCTGGTTTGTGGTCGGCTTGAACGGTCATAGTTAAATATGACAGATGTTCTTCTGGACATTTGAAATGTCTGTAAAATAGTTTGAAAGAATAAAACTCCAAATCATCATGAAGCGTATTGGCTCGCGGCCGTGGCCGGGTCCTGCTTTGTCAACATTTATTAACACTGTTAATGATGCTCCTTCGTCATCATCATCATCATCATCATGCGAACCAAAGATTTTATATTTTTCTCATTTCTTTAATTTAATAAAATGTAGAAATATATTGATACCATGTAGGAATGTAAGAGTCGGGGTCAAAGCTGCAGTCTGAATATATATTGATGAGGTTCGTTTTCATGCAGCCTGAAGCTTCAGCTGCTCCTCTTCCTCACTGAATCCCTGAACATTAACATTCATATCGGAGAAGTTGTTTGATCAGGTAATCAATATGTTTATATCTGAAGAGGATCAATTATTACTCACTTAGTTATGACATAATGTCAGGAACACTGACTGACTGATTGATAGATAGACTGATTGATTGATTGATAGTGGAATCTTGCGTTGAGAAGCGTTTAAATTTAAACTCGTAGATTTGGTCACATGAAGGTTTAAATAATTCATTACATTTATTTAATTTGTGTTTTAATCGTCAATCTGATGATTTCAGTTTATTGATCCCCAACTTTCATCTGAAACACTGACGCCAGGAACCTTGTAACTTCAGAAACATCTTGTTGTTCTGAAAGGAGTCTTTCTCTCGGGTCGGAGACACAAGGGTCCAAACACCCCCCACCACCACCACTTAAAGACCCAGATTTGTTTGGACTCAACACAAAGTGTCTCATGGTCTCCTTGTGTATCTGACCTGTCTGCTGTATGTCTGCCCGTCTGTCTCTCAGCGGGGTGGGGTTAGCCCGTGCTCACTTTGAGAAGCAGCCTCCATCCAACCTGAGGAAGTCCAACTTCTTCCACTTCGTATTGGCGCTGTACGACAGGCAGGGTCAGCCGGTGGAGATCGAACGCACCACTTACGTTGACTTCGTGGAGAAAGAGAAGGTGAGAGAAAGGAGGGAGGAGCCGGGACACGAAGCAAACACACCTTATGGTCATCCTCAACACAAGATAGAGAAGCTGACACCAGAAATCAAACGCACCCATCAGTTTGTTTTGTGTGTTTGTGTTCAGGAGCCGACCGGAGAGAAAACCAACAACGGGATCCATTACAAGCTGCAGCTGCTCTACAGCAATGGTGGGAGCACTCGTTTCATTGCTCGGGACAGCCAGCAATGTTTTTATTATTCAATAATAATACTAATGGTAGTCATTATGGTGTGTGTGTGTGTGTGTGTGTTCAGGAGTGAGAACGGAGCAGGATCTCTATGTCCGGTTGATCGACTCCATGACCAAACAGGTGAGATAGTGATTATTGATTATCAGCTGCTGATATCACAGTGACAATGTTAAGTAGAAATAAAATGAAGTAAACCTTTTTCACATGACAACAGACCTGACTGCTGGCCCTTTAGATTTCAATGGCTCCATGATCTTTCATCTAGCGCCACCGTCAGGACAAAGTGTTAAAATTGGTTCAGTCAGCACTCTGTCTCTCTCTCTGTTGTTCAGTGGCTCTAATGGAAATCAGCTGCAGTTGAAGCATTTAAATCGAACGAGTCATTCAATTAGCGAGGTTTTAACGAGCGTGCCCGTCAGGCGTCGTTTGTGTCGTGTGAAAAAGGCTTTTCATGCATTTGGTTCCAGCTGTTTCATATGAATATCTGCAGGCTGCAGCTGTAATAAAACATTCAGAGGATCAAATGTTTGCCCTCACTTGTGTCGCTCACTTCACACACACTCAGCTCACTCAGGCTAATAGCTAATAACCACTCATAATTGAGACAAATGAAATGAGGCTTTAATTGAGTTGTTTCTGCTGCTGGCCGACAGCCGAGGAAGACAAATCCACTTCTTTACAGAAGAGACAGCTGGACAGGTGTGTTTAAACACCTGAACCATCTCATTATACCTGTGCGTGTGTGTGTGTATTTCAGGCCATCATCTACGAAGGTCAGGACAAGAATCCAGAGATGTGCCGAGTTCTGCTGACACATGAGATCATGTGCAGGTAAGGATATCTACCTTTACTACTACATATACTGCACCTGTGCTGAAGTGGAAAACCTACCTGAACTCCTGAAGTGTATTTGGAATAAGTATATAAGTCTAATCGGGTAGGGACACAATGCAACTCACACCTGGTCCTCTTATGATGATGATGATGGTGATGATGATGCACCAGGTGATCAGAGCTGATGGAGAGTCACTCAGGTATACCACATACACATACACACAAACCTGTAGTAACACAACAGGACCTGATTATATTAGAGCTCATTTCCTACACACTGGCCCGTAGTACTGCGTCTACTGCGTGTACTGTAGTACTGCGTGTACTGTGTTATATCGTGTAAACATGAAAGAAATGTTCAAACGGAGCGTTTTCTTGACCAAAGTGAAATAAATAAAGAAACTGAGTTTTTGTTATTCTGGCTTTGTCTGTGTGTCAGTCGCTGCTGCGATAAGAAGAGCTGTGGAAACAGGAACGAGACGCCGTCAGACCCCGTCATCATCGACAGGTAACAGATACTGACAAACCTGACACACACACACACACACACACACTGTATTATAATGCAGTGTGTGTTAATCTCTCCTGAATGTATCTCATGCACACACAATATTTTAATAGTAACATATTTCTCCTGCGCTGCCAGTGTGTGTGTTTCTAATTCAAATCAACATGTCGGAGTGTTTCTGTGGTGAAACTGTCGTCACCTCAGACGCCTGACAGAGACAGACTGTTAACACACACTGACATCAGGTTTGTACCAAAGCCAACACAAAACAAAATACTATCCCATGAAACTCCACAACAAATGCATTTTTAAATGTGACAGCGACATCACTTCCGGTCTACTGCACTAGCTTCTGTAACTTCTCCAGCGTTTCTTTCAATGACCTTTCTGCAAATGTGACGTTTAACCCATAACGCTCTGTGGACTTCTGAGAAATCATGTTCGTTAAAGGACGTGAACCAACGAAATTAGATCTTTTAGTTCCTGATTCAGCCAGAAAACTGCTCTGATAATGGAGACCTTTGTGTCTCCGGTATCTGCACAGATCTACAGTTAAAGACATAAAAAGGTCATACAGTTAATAAAAAGGTGAAGACTAACTGCAGCTCTGTGACGTGGATTCTGCTGCTTCTGGACTTAAATAACAAGAAATCATCCAATAATAACATCATTTACGGAGATCCTGTGCTGGACTGGACCGGGTGAGGCAGCTCCTTCCCTTCCTCCTGCTCTTGTCTCTTATTTTTCTCGCCCTCCTCCTCTTCCTCCTCCTCCCCTCCTCTCTTCTCTCCCATGAGGAATCATACGCTCTCCTCTCCTCTTTTCACCTCCCCCTCCTCCTCTTTTCACCCCTCCTCCTCTCCTCCTCCCCCTGAGTATTAATCTCACCCTCCCCTCTTTTCTCTGAGGCTGTGGGGGGGGAGGGGGAGTTAAAGCAGGGTGGATGGATGGAGGGATGGATGTGACTGCTGCAGCCTTTTGAAAAGAGAAGTGGTGATATTACAGCGGCTCTGCCTGCTGAAATGCATGCTGGGAAGGTCTCCTGTGTTTTCAGTGTCGTCCAGTGAACAGGAAACATGTCAGGGTCAGACTCTGCAGCTGAGAGCACAAACACTCCCCGACCTGCAAACTGCAACTCATCCACAGTTTTACAGTAAACTCAGTTTAATGATTTAAAGCAACATAAATATCAGAGTGAGCGACACAGCTGTTACATTGACTTCCATCTGATTTAAATAATAATCAAATAGTTTGATTAAACCAATTAAACATTCAGAAATGTCTCAAGCGATTACGCCCTCTTTTTAACAATTAATCATCACTCAGAGATGAAGGTGTTGAGGTATCTTGAGAATATTGAAAGCTGTTTAACTCATGTATTGTACAGAAGCTGTATGTCAGAGGACAGGTGGACATCAGAGTCCGGAGTTCACATCCCGTTGGTGTCTGAACCACGTTGGATGCTAAATGGTTTTAGTCTGAAGAAGAAGTCTTTTTCGCCTTCAAGCTTGACGCCTGGGAGCTTGAGGGTCCTGCACAGTATCATAGCTGTTCCCAGAAGTTCTCTTCTGGACAGAGATCTTGCATCTTTGCACAGTCTGGAGTCCTGCCTGGTGTGGTAGAGCCCCGCCTCTGTTGATCTTAAAGCCTTTTCCTGTGTTGCCATGATTATCTGTGCTGTCTTTCAGTCCAGCCTTTTCCAGCCACTGGTAGGACTTCTCGATATCAGCCACTTTTTCCATCTGCCACTCTTTGTGATGATCTGGCTGAGAGGGTTCAGGCCTATGCAGAACAGCAGCAGCGACAGAGCATCTCCTTGGTATCTGCCGCACTTGACTTGTGCAATTGGCTTGAAGTTGGCCTGTTTTTTCACAGCCCCATTGAGTTATTGATGAAGGCTCTTCAAGTCCTGTTGATCTTGTACAGTTCCAAGCTGTCCAGGATCCATGTTTGAGGCATTGAATCATAGGCTTTTTTGTAGTCAATCCAGGCGGTGCACAGATTGGTCTGTCTGGTGTTACAGTCTCAGGTGACTGTTCTATCCACCAGCAGATGGTGCTTTGCACCTCTAGTGTTCTTACCAATTCCTTTCTGGGCCCCACTCATGTATTGCGCCATGTGCCTAGTCATCTTAGCCGATATGATGCCTGGCAGGAGTCCCATGTTGTGCAGAGACAGGTTATTGGCCGGTAGTTGGATGGGATTGCTCCCTTCTGGGGATCCTTCAGGATCAGGACTGTCTGGCCTTCAGTTAACCAGTCAGGGTGGGTCTCATCCATTAGCAGCTGGTTCATTTGTGCTGCCAGGGGTTCGTGTAGGGCAGTTATCTTCTTTAGCCAGTAGGTGTGGATCATGTCTGGTGTTGTCCAGCTCTTTATACTTGAGTCTGTTTCTTTTATGTCTGCCACTGTGGTGGTTACTGGATCCAGTTCAGGGAGGTTGCTGTGGTCTGCTCTTAGGTCCACTAACCACTGGGCATTGGTGTTATGTGATGCCTCTTTCTCCCATGTGTTTTTCCAGTAACTTGGTGCTGTTGTCATGTTGTTACTCTGCCACTGAGAGTACACTTTGGTGGAAAACATTGTGTTTATTCTCCTAGCTTCTACTTGTCTGGTGTACCTCTTCAGCCAGCTGGCCAGGGCTGTGAGTCTTTGTTTGGCAGTCTCCAGAGCTTCAGGTATGGGCAGCTTGTTGTACTTTTTAGACAGCCCCTTCTTCATCACACCTTTCTGTAGTTCTGATAACTTCCCTTTGTGTTACACTGCTTTCTGCCGGTATTTCTGCATCCGGCGCTGTAGAGTCTGGATCTGTGGTTGCACCTGCTGCCCCCGTGTTCCTGCTCAACCACCGTTGTTGCTACTGTAATACTGTATGTTCACCTTCCTCCTGCTCTTTTTCCTGCCCCCCCCCCCAGCCCCCCTTCAACCAAGCCGGTCGAGGCAGATGACCGCCCACCTAGAGCCTGGTTCTGCTCGAGGTTTCTACCTGTTAAAAAGGGAGTTTTTATCTTGCCATTGTCGCCTTGTGCTGCTCATGGTGGGAACGTTGGGTCTTTGTGTGTGTTTGTGTGTGTGTGTGTGTGTGTGTGTGTGTGTGGAAGTTGGTCTCGACCTGCTCCATGCGAAAGAGAGATATGGCGCTATATAAATAAAATTGAATTGAATTGAATTGCCTTGATCTTGGCCTCCAGCCTCCTTCTCCATGGAGGATACTGCTCCTTATGGCTTTTCTTGTTGATCTCGTGGTCAAGCATCCCCAGGGTCACTGTTGCTGTGGTGTGCAGGTGTCCAGAGATGGTTATGATCTTGAGTCTCAGGTCAGCTGCTCTTGTGTTAAGCCTCTTTGCATTGTAAAGGCTTGTTGTTATTGGGGCTTGGTACCCAATCTAGGGTGGGGATTATGATCCTCCCCCATCATGTAGCATTCATGTTGTACCTCTTCAACATCTAGTTGTGATAGCAGTTGCTACTTGCAGATGTTGGAACACTGAGCTTCTAGTTGCTTGTTTATTAGTCTAGATGTTGGGTTTTGAAGAATCCATAGGTCCCACATCCTCTGCATATAACCCCTGTCACTTGGGTTTCTTGTGACGTAGCATTCCAACAGTTGTTTATTCTCAGATTTTGTCAATGAATGTCTTGCTCTTGTCCTTGTTCCAGTAGTGTGTCTGTATGTATATATATATATATATATATATATATATATATAGGTGAAAATACTGTTGTCATTCATTGTTTGTAGATATGTTCATTATGACCAGACATGTCCAATATAAACATTTCCTTGTCCCATGTCAATACTCATTTGCTTCTGCAGATTATATGAGCACCTTTTACAAACAGGACTGTATCGTCTGCAAACAGGATTACTTTCTAACAGAACAGAGACTCCGTGCGTCCCACGCTGGCAGATTCACAGATTTATTCTCTTCTTTAAAACAGATGTTTGTCTTTTATTTCAGACCCTCTGAGATCTTTAAGTTTGTTTTAGATTTGTTGTCTTTCTGCCAAGTTTCAGGAAAGGGAAATTATTTTTGAGTGATGTAATTATGTCATGCAGAGGACAGCTATTTAGCACAGTTGTGGTTCATGGAGAAGAAACCAGGGGACTACCTGACGTTTTAACAACCTTTATCCAATGTAGGCTGTTTTTCAGTGACTAGACTGTAAGTGCTGCTTTATAACTCCCCTCGTGGCCTTCTGGAGGGTCCCGTCCCACAGGTTGAGCCTCGCTGGTTTCAGGTTCTTTGTTGTGTTTAAAGACAGAAGCCTTTGAGGTTCAGTGATGATGGCGCGATCTCCCCTCTGAACACTGTGAGAATGTTTTAACATGATGATCTCCAGTCACTTTACCGTCTCTCCTCTCTGAACTGAATCATCTCTTTAAACTCTGCCCTCAGAAATTCCTCACAGGTGAGATTTGATTTGGTCTTTTAGTGTCGATCTCCCGTCTTCTGTCTGCCTGTTTGTAGCTGCTGATGATGATGATGGTGATAGTGGACCAGCTCTCATCTTTTTACGCTTTCGCTCTGAATACCAGATGTGAGAATTTTTGGGGGAGGTACAATCTCCTGTCTGCGAGTGTCTCTGGTGTCTGCAGTGTGGGATTATGGGAGGACGACATGCTGTCAATCATTTAGCGGGCGTAGGTGTGATTTCCCTTCATGCTGCAGGTTGGTTTTGGATGGAATCTCATTACTGGCCATGTTTCAGGGTGACTGACAGCAGAATAATGTTTGGGGCCCCCAGAGGGCCCCCGGCCAGCTAAATGTTAAATGTATGAATGCATGGGAGTCAATGGAGAGATGAAGTGTAGCTGAATATTTTTTTCTTTTTGGGAAACAGTCAGGGAATGAGGAGTGCGACCCTGAACACACCATCTGCTGCTGTTTCACTGCTCCAATACAAAGAACAGTTTATAAGAATCATCTCATAATATTTCATTTAAATTAAACACCTTACAGAAACAACGTTTCATATATCGGCCTTTGAGCTCTCCCAATCATGTCCAGTCCCAAAATAATAATATTCTAACAAAGAAACAAATGTTTTTCTATCTATCAATTAGTTGACTAATCCTTTCAGCACTAATATATTCACTATATCTAAACAAAGACCAGTAGGTGAGGAGTCGTGTTGCAGCTTCTCCAGCGGCAGGATTTGTCAGCAGTACTCGATGATTTTATCAGTTTCTGCTTTTGTTTTGCTGAATTAAATTTTTTTTGTAAATCTGATGTAAACATGAGCATAAAGAAGTGAAGATCTTGTTTCTCTGTAAAGATCTCTTTGGGTTTTGGACTGATGGTTGAACAATTTGATGACATTTTATTGATCAGATAATAATCATTCAAACTGCAGAATTCCTTATTTATAGAGACCTATATACCACTATAATACTGTGAATCTGTCCTCTAGGTCTAACGTGTTGTTAGAAGAACAGTATAATTTCACATCCTCGATTATAAATCAAAGTAAAGATTAAGCAGGAACTTATTTTTACATCTTACAGAAGTTGTTCTTCAGTAACAGCAGCGTGAGGGAACAGCTTCTATCCTGAAGATCCTGGATCATAGAGGCCCTTTAGTCTGGATGGACCCTCACCTGAGGGACCAACCAGGAGCTGACTCCCCCCAGTGTCACACTGACTCCCCCATCCATGATGAGGTGGAGACTCAACGTTTGTCCAATGCAATGTGACGTTGGCCAATCAGATTCATGCGCTGTTCCTCCTGTTTACATCGAGATCGTCATGACGACAGACAGAATATTTTGTCTTGTTACTGAGTCCTACTCCTGCTGTCTGAAACTACACCCCCACATCACCGCAGCCTGCTGTGTGTGTGTGTGTGTGTGTGTGTGTGTGAGGTGTTAGAGGTGATGTATTGATTTTCTTGTTCATCATTAGACATCAGACGCCCTGATGGAGGAGACAGACACTGACTTTACAACCAAATCTCTGCTTTCCTCTTTAACCTCCTCGACACCTCCTCTCTTCATCTCCTCCTCTTCCTCCTCTGCTCCTCATCCTCAACTCAGAGCTTTCTTCTTTCTTTTTCTTGCTCCATCCTCACTTCTTTATTCTACCCTTTTCCCCCATCACTTATAATGAGGAGAGGTGGAGCAATGAACAAAAAGACTTAGAGAGATTCAGAGAAGGAAGGAAGGAAAGATGGAAGGAAGGATTAAAGGAAGGAAGGAGGGAGGGAGGGAGGGAGGAATTGTGGCGGGACAACAGGAGCATGAAATAAATCTCCCTCTAATTGGTATTTAACAAGTATTTCCTTCGTGTGTGTGTACGTGTGTGTGTTTGTGTGTGTGTGTATTGATCGTCAGTAAGCGTTGCTGGTGGGTATTGATTTATGTTTTTTAAAATCAGAAACGTGTGTTTTTATTGCTGCTCTTTACACACTGTTGGTATTTCAGGAAACAGCTTAACGTTGCATCAGACGGCTGTATTCACTGCACACACACAGACACACGCACACACACACACACACACACACACAGGGTCTGACTGACAGCTGTGTGTTTGTGTTTGTTTTGCTGTTTGTTTATTGGTGTTTCTGTTAACGAGGCATCTGGTAACGAGCTGATTGAACAAACTGCTCCTCTGATGATGTCATTGACGTTACCTTCAGCTCAGGTGAGCTGAAGTTTTTGATCCTCAGCTTGTGTTGCTGGTTAATATCCAGAAATATAAAATTAAAGTTGTTAATATCTGTCTTCGCTCTTCTGCAGCAAATTAAACTTTGACATTTTAAAAATTTTCTTTTCATCTTATTTCCTGTTCTGTCAGTCAGCTGAGTCGTAACAAGAAACAACTTAATGAGAATCTGTCTTAACATGAACACGAGAATCATCTTTAATAAGAATAACATTTGATTGGTCCTCACACAGAACCAGTGTGTGATTGGTCAGAGCCTCAGGCTGTAAAATGAAACCTCATCGAGAGAGGAAGCAGCTCAGCTGGATGAGCAGCACTTAATTAAACATGCAAATGAGGTTAATTCAATATGTAAATGAGCTCAATTATCCAAAGACCAGAAAACAAACGCTTCCTGTTCAGTGAATTGATTTCCTGTCAGTCAGCTAAATGGAAGGTGATTGGTTTGCCAGTGATGCTCATACGGAGCTCATAACGAGCTGTGATCACCTGTAGAGACAACAGGTGGGCAGAAGAACCTGCAGACAGTGTCAATAATTACATGTGGGGTTCCTCAGGGTTCTTCCATTGGTCCTTTATACTTTCAGTTCTCATGCTGATTTATTTACCCACAAACCATCAGAGCTTTGGAGCCAGAGTCTGTGCAGTATTGATCTGCAGCCGCGGTATCAATTTCTTGTCCATACAGCCGCCTGAGCCAATCACAGCACACTCACAGCTGTCAATCATGAGGTGACATCAAATAACTAATTAAAACAAACTGATCAGAAACACAAACACTTGAACATCAGCTTGATAAGAACCACGTGATGCTACAGAAACCAACATTTTATTAGATTTTTCAGTTTGTCCTATCCGCTAACATTGAGGGGGCGGGGCTTATGAGCTGTATTGCAGCCAGCCACCAGGGGGCGATCTAGGTTCTGGTTTCACTTTTGGGGAGCTGTCATGTCGTCCATCTTCATATACAGTCTGTGGTTCCATATACAATTCTCACTTAGTCGATACAGTCGGTGTTGGTTTGAGTTTGAAACGCAGAATTTAAAAGACCCTTAATAAGCTCCTCCTCCTCCTCCTCCTTCTCCACCTCTGTGATGAAGAACAGAAGAAAGAGGAGGAGGAGTTGTCTGTTTTCATTTATTGTAATATGGAGAGAGAGAGAGATGATGGACTCCTTATTATCTAATTTAATTATCTCCTCCTTCACCTCCTCCTCCTCCTCTTTTTACATCACGAGTCTGGAAATCTAGGGCAAGATTTTCCAGCCCTGGAAAACCTGTGTGTGTGTGTACGTGCATGTGTGCGTGCGTGCGTGTGTGTGTGTGTGTGTGTGTACGTGCATGTGTGCGTGCGTGCGTGTGTGTGTGTGTGTGTGTACATGCATGCGTGTGTGTGTGTGTGTGTGTACATGCATGCATGCGTGTGTGTGTGTGTGTACGTGCATGCATGCGTGTGTGCGTGTGTGTGTACATGCATGCGTGTGTGCGTGCGTGTGTGTGTGTGTGCGCGTGCGTGTGTGTGTGAGCAGCAGTGATTGACAGCTGACATTAAGTTGTTTAGCAGTAAAATGTCAGTCTGAATATCCCTGTCGTTCAGTTTGACCCTGTCTGTCTGCCGTAGGGAGGCGACAATCAGACGTTTGGCTTTCTGTCCAGTTCAGTTTTTTTCATGTATTATAATAGAAATCAAGTGCTCACTTCCCAGGTGCATTGTGGGAAATGTAGGAATCAGTGTTTTTGGACTAAAAGTCAGGGAACCTCAACCTGACCTGTCTGTCTCTCTGTGACCTGTCTGTTTCTCACAACAACAACTGCTGAGACTTACTGAATTAACATCTGATCTGAAAACAGCTGTGACACATCTGGAATGCATTTTATATCTCCTTAACCTCAACTGTTCACTACTGTGTGTGTGTGTACACACACACACACGTAAACACACACACACACACACACACACACACAAACACACACACACACACACACACACACACACACACACACACACACATACCCTCCATGACTTTTCACAACTATGCAAAATCACACATTTAGTCTCTGGCTATAAAAAGGCAATCAGAGT
>JAVQJD010013373.1:0-42481 GCA_036023655.1 Nannoperca australis
TGCCCCTACCCCTGGCCCCAGCGTACCACCCCCCCCCCCCCCCCCCCCCCCCACAAAAAAAACGTACCTATATCCGATGGTCCTGTGTAAAATGGCACCAGACTAGGATGAAGTTATAATTCTGCATTAGATGTAGCCTATTGTAGCATCACTGCAGCAGATTCATGTGTGTGACTCAGTCAGATAAGCATACATTTTTGGCTGAGTTAGATGCATGTCCAAAATGGGGGACATTATCTAAATAGTCACTACATCACTGTACTGCCCTTGCAGTGCGTTTCTATGAAAGCAGCTAGACAGGTAGCAACTAGATATCCTCCAATAACCACCCATTTCACGAGGCCTCACAAATTAATTTCACTGCACCACTTTCAACACTTATCAGGCTGTTTTGGGAATTCATTACATATCTAAAGTAATTATGTTTGCATTCATCATTTTGCAGTACAGTTTGGTAAAGTGGAAGGTTTGCACTATAAAATTGCTTTGCTAGGTAGATAGAACGAGACAATGTTGTCGACCGACTTAAACTTAGTTCTGAATACTGAGTGTTGCAATCATTATTTACTTTAAGTAATTATTCTTTCAATCAATTTGTGACAGAGTGATGACCGTGTTGAAAAGGTTCACATTGGAAATAGCTTTGCTGGATCACAGAAGGAGGTTACTGAGGCTTGGCTCATGAACAAGCAAGATTAGGTCGGCAGCTTCATTGGTATAAATCCTATGTCCGGGCTATATTCTAACCCAGCAAGATTTCTCCAAAATAGTTCCATGGGCTGCAGACCCACACACCCCTTGACCTTCTTTCCCCGAGGTCCACGCCTTGAAGACCACCCAGACGTCCACCCACTCACCCACCCGTTCACCGGCTCTCCCCCCGTTTAACTGTCATGCCTTGGATAAGATGTTGCTGGGCAGATTGGTTTGCAGGCTGCAAGGCATAACTTGAGCCTGTTTGGTTTGCTGTGCAGCCACCGAGGTGTAATGCAGGGTGACACTCATGCATGGGAAGAGGATGTGATGTTTTATCACTCGGCTCTGTACAGGAATCAACTGAGGGATTTAATTAAGCACCGCTCATTGTGGTGTATCTTTATTTAAGCATGTTGTGTCACTATACAATTTTTCATATTTCTTAACAAGAGCAAAACAAGTAGTAAAAACCTTACTTATTTACAAAGAAAAATATTGTGCACCCATTTATATAGATTCCAATATGACATATACAAACTGTGGATATAAATCCACACTCAGACCTTTATTGTTGAAAAATATAATGTATATAAACCCAAAGTATTAAGCTGTCTACCACATTGGGTCATTATATTAACAGTAAAATGCAGCAGAGGTGATAATGTGGTGCACATTTCAGCACACTTGATTTCCTGCATTGCCACTAATGGCTGTGAGTACAGTCTTTTCATTGCGCAGTAAAGTTTAATAGCATTATTAAATGGGGTGAAATATATTACCACACGCATATGATGTAAGAGTGGATCTATTTGCATGGCCAAAGTAAACAATATGTTTAATGGATTATTGGCATGCCAAGAGTATAATCAACAGGTCTGTCAATGAAACAAGAGGTCCTGCATTGTATTACTAATCGGTTCAATGCTAGCAATCACTCGAACACACAGATGCCAGGGAATAAATGGATGTTACACTGTAATAACTTGCTGTAATATCTACAGTAAATGTCATTTTACAAAGTGTAACGGTATATTGAAATGCATCATGGGTCCAAAATAATTACAGTAGTTGACAGCCTTTTTCCACAGTAACATATTGTATAATTACAGGAAGCTTGAGTTCTGAGTGTAGATGATGCATATTACAGTTAAATACTGTTAATATCAGATTGCACTGCAAGGTGGTTTGAAAGAGCCATTTGACAATAAGCAACATCCACTCATCCATGATATGTAAGTTGACTGTAAAGGTCTTACACAATTAAAATGCTACACCAAGGAAGCAAAGTTGGTCAGCCAAAGAAGTGGGAATCTGGCCCAACTTTCTGTAAATTACACACAAACTATTGAATTGTAATAAAAGTTGTATTTTTCTGTATTCTGAATCTAATACAATGTTGATAAATGAACAGCAAGCCATGTCTCATTCAAAACACTTAAAAATATGCATCATGGGCACCCCAGTAGCTCACCGGGGAGTTTGTAGGTTGAACCCTCACTGCAGGGTCCTGTTTTTCTTTAAAAACTACATCAATTGCTATAATTTATACAACTAAAACCTGTAAACTGTATCCTGTAATATACTGTAATTCTTTTTACAGTTTACAGTTACAGTTTATACTGTAAACTCTACATTAAATTCCTGACAGTCCACTTATATAGACTTTTTCAACCTTAACCGTTCCCAAAGCATAAGAGATTGGTCTCATTCACACACAGATGGTGACAGAGCTGTTATGCAAGGTGCTGGCCTCCATCAGGAGCAACTCAGGGTTCAGTGTCTTGCCCAAGGACACTTCAACATGTGGACAGGGGGAGCAGGGGATCGAACCGCCAACCTTGGGATTAGTGGACAACCCTACACTGATCATGTAATGGTAAATGTGGAACATTCTTGTCACAATATCAGGTAAAGATCAATTGTAAAGTAACTCAGTGTTAGTCATATGAATAATTGAATCATTTTTTAAAAATGTATGAAAAAATACTGGTTTGCTGGATCAATGGGCTACAAGGCACAGAAATGCGCCCAGCTTTAATCCCAGGATCAGAAAGTTCCGCAGTCTGGAAAAAATATTGAACCGAATCCTTTAAAGGCCAGAGATTGAGAGATTTCATCAACTAAAAGGACAGTGTGAGTTCCTGTAGAAAATAGAAACAGCATGATGACTCAAAGGACAACTCAACAGCTCAGATGAGACACAAAGGTTCAGAGACAGTTCACTCACTGACACCCAATAATCAATGTGCTTTAGCTTGACAGCATCAGATGAGATTCTAGGGCACTGCACATAAGACCCACGCTGTCAATAAAAACAACTTTACTTTGTCCTCACAAGTTCTGTCATAGGTCAATAAAGAACAGTGCATCAAAGGTTTCTTTTTGATTGACTCTTTCAGATAATCCTGTAAGAGTACATCCAGTGGTTGCAATCATTTACAGAAATGTTATGCTTCCTGAGTGCAGGAGTGATGCTTTATTGCAAGATTTCATTCTAATACAAAAATAAATAGGCTGTTCTTCAAAAAAATGTATTTGTAATCAAGTTGTCAAGGCAATATTTTAGCTTTTTATTTGTTCCATCTTTGCACAAAATGGATATTTGTGTGCAATTTCTAATCTCGTTCAAGAAGGAGTTAGTAAGGAGGGTGCAGAGAGCCAATGCAGCATTAACACAACGTGTCAGTATAAATGTAGTTCATTGTCACTGGATAACGACTCTTATCCAAGCTGAAATTGTTCTATTTTTTAATACTGAAGTGGGTAAAAAGAAGAATTCTATCCTTTGCATTTTAGCGCCACTGCCACCCAATGAAAATCGGTGTGGGGTGTTATAACCAAACACTGACTTCATCCCAGCTTTCATACACTGGGACCTCAGCACACTGCTTTACAGTGAAACTGACAATATTATCCCGAAGGCTCTTCTGTGGTTTAGAAACATTCCATCATGTACAGACTCACCCACGCACAATGTTTCACACACACATTGTAGGCACTACTGTATGTTTTCATATGTCTGACCTTGACTTCAACAACGATTGTGTGTGCGTGTATGTGCTGACAGTGCAACCTGTCAGTGAGTGACTTGACTGTTGAGTTGTGTTTTTACAGGCTTCACAGATTTACATGCTCAGCAGCCGGGAGACTTAAAGACAAGAGAGAGGGGGTGGTGTTGAGGGGAGGGGTGGGTGAGTTACCTATCATTTGATGCTGCCTCTGTTGCATAATCCCACGCTTTCAAATGGAGGGAAACTGCTGATGAAGCCACGGAGCAGAACAATTGAAGACAGAAAGAGAAAGAAAGAGGTAGAGGGAAGAAAGAGGAGAGGCTAACCTCTTCTTCAGTGTATCAATGTAAACTCCTGACAAGGCAGGCCTTCCCTTCTTCACCAAGTTTGTGTTTTCTAGGCTTGCATTTTCAATGGATCAGCATTTTGATGAAAGACTGCGATGCCCCAAAAGCTCTATTTGAATCTCTCCAGAAACAGGCAGCAATTGTCTTTTTTGTTAATATGCAACTTCTGCCATGCACTGTAGAGAAACACATGGGATAAGAATTACATTGTCATCCTGACAGCGCAGAAAAGTTAGTTCTTGACCTTTATCAAATTAGTTTTAAAGCATGGAAAATATATCTGAAAACTTAAATAAATAAAAAATGGCTGAAGATTAAAAAACTAGGATGTCTGTAACTCCCACTGAATTTATTAATCTTCAGCTTTCCTTCGTACCCTTTTCTGCTTCCTTTCATCCTTTGGGCCCTGCTTGAGCACCAGAATCCTTTGGATCAGGTACAGAATCATCTGGAACATGCAATGTACTTCAGGCTAGCCCTGTTACACCCAGACTCAACCTGGAAAACATTAAACATGCACAACTTCAAAACTGTTCTTCCCTGGTCTGGATGTATCGAAACGGCCTAAGGCTCTTTCATACTTCTGCTGTGTGTGTGTGTGTGTGTGTGTGTGCGTGTATATCAGTGTGCATTATCCATTTGCAAATTACTTCTGTGGTTATGGGTGCTGACCAGCTTGTACCTTATGTTTACCAGGGCCTTGGATCGTTACACGATGAACAGCAGGGAAACCTGGCAAGTGTTTGCTGTTTTACATTAACAAACAACAATAGGAAGCCAAAATCCTTGTCAGTGTTTCATACAAGTTATTTACACTCTACAACAAGTGCATGTACATGAGAATATGATTCAAAAGGAGGTGTGATGTTTCAGGGTGCATATGTTTTAAGTCTGCTCCACTCACATTCTTATTGCCAATATTATATACTATATTAGTCTTTGTACAGGAGGTTAGACAACCTTTTCCTTGCTAAAAGTTATCATACCCTGTTCTACTGACTTATGCTTTTGTTGTACAACCATAGTCTGTATTTAACAACATGTCTCCATTTTCTCTGATTGAAAAAAAAAATGAAGCAAAATGTGCTGGTGACATCATATGGAGCCAGAGTCTGCGCAGTTGTAATCTGCAGTGGAGTTCTTGCCTATACACCCGGCTCACAGTTGTCAATCATGATGTGACACCCCCTTTTATAGCATCAAAAACTAACTAAACCAAACATTTCAGAAGAATGAACACAAGAACAAAATAAATACGTTTTAAAATAATTTAAAAAATGCATTTGACGGGATGTTTCAGTTCGGCCCTTGTGATCTGGGGCGGGGTTTATGACTTATACTGCAGCAAGACACCACGGTGCAATCCAGTGTTTTGGCTTGACTTTTGGAGGGCTGTCAAGTCCTCCATCTTTATGCAGTCAATGATTACAACCAAAACAAAAACTGATTTCTACAATGTCTAGCTAACAATCATGATTTCTACTTTTTGATACCCTAACCTTGAGCAACCATGACCATTCACTTGTGCTAATTTTATCTGCAATACTTTGATCTGATCTGCAGAACAAATAGAGCCAAAATGATCTCCTTTTCTTTAGATTTTTTATGGAAGAATAGCACAGCTAACATAGTTCTGCTGAGTCACTGACAAACACTGCATTTTCTATAGGTGCTTTGCAATAAAAGCCATTTCGCTGTTGGAAAACTTCTTATCAGCAGCAGGGATTGTTTGGCATGAGAAGATACTTAACGTAGCTCAAATATAGCTGTGACATAGCTGTGCAAGCAATTAGCAAACTGTAATAGTGCTGATAGCTGAAAGTACAAACAGGAACATGGGAGTGAAACTAAACTCTAAACCACTAAGATTAAGTTACAAGCTACAGCAATGAGAGCTGAACCTAGTAAGACTCTCTTGTCGCCAGCACAGCCAGTCAGTTTAGCACAAGACATTTGGCTTTGGTTTCAGGGAGCGAAGAGATCTCAAGAAGTGAAGCTGCAATTATGTTTCTTTAAAGGTGCTTGTCGGATGACAGAAAAGGTTTCAAAAGCCCCTCCTTCCACACCTTGCCCACTCAGATTAGGTGGAGGTTGTTTCCAATTTCTGTCTTTCTGAAACTGATGATGTGACATTTGCACTCACTACATGCTGTGATTGGCCAGCTGTGGAAAATAAAGGAGCCGGGGTTTGAACTTATCTTTCTAGCTCTTTCCATTCTTTACACAACTGTCATTTTTATGGACCAGGGAGCCTTACAAAGACCCTGGTCCCTCTCACCGTGAAAAACCAGTTCTACCACGGCTGTAGGGCAGAGCGCCCCAGGCTTCAGAAGCTACTGCGACGCCATCTAGCAGTGGGATGAGCGGCTAGTACACCACACACACACACGCCACTGTGCTCCCTCAAAAGTTATTCCCCACTGTTTGTCATCATGCCTCTTTGCCACGTTGATACGAGCGCCATGACATCAAACATAATGAGCACGAAGCTCTGTGTGCAGCCAGGACGTGTTGTTCTATACACTGCTGTAGGCAAAGGAGGTATTGGACATTTATCTCAAGTTGCAGGATTTTCGGCAGGATTCGTAGAACGGCCAATAGAACGTACTATCTCTGTGAAATGACCTCTGATTGGCCAAAGTCTAGACATTTGCTCTTAGACCACTTGAATTACAATATGCTGAACAATTATGGCATTTTTGCTCAAAGAGGCAAAATAAATACTGCCTACCCAACCTTTAAGAGACCATTTATTAGGAAACAGACACAATTTCTCATGCATGAATTTCAGCAAGTATACTGTGAGTATACAACTCTTTTCCTGTCTGCACTGTGCACTGGTAGCCACCAGCACTTTAAGCTGAATCTGCAAATCTAACTGTGCTCATCACTGCATTAAATATGCAATGAGAAACATCCACGGGGACTTGTACTGTCTACCTAATGATATGATTGAACAAACTAGGCCGCCTGTCTATTTAGAAGTTCGGCTAGCAGTCCATGAAATAAAACTCACCGCTCTGTGAACCACTTGGCAAGAGATTGACATATCGAAGTATGAGGCAGTGCCCTGATAAGCGAAGCTGGCATTTGTTTGAACATTCGCCCATTGCCTCCCAATAGCTGAGCACTAGCTGGGAATCGACTCAAGGCAATCCACAAACAGAGACGACCAGTTTCCCACCTGTTCCCTCAATGAATTCATGTGTTTTTTCAAAAGAATGCAAATCAAAGTGACTTCCAACAAAATGATGCTATCAAAGGATGAAGACAATGCGGCAGCTGAAGGGAACTGGAAGAAATTGTTGTTTATGGTTCTCCAGAATGAAAAACATAGTGAAACAGAATGATTGCATTGGAAGATCAGCCCTTTCTCCCGTATTTTCCTTCAGATGAAAGACTTGTACCCGTTTTATCACAAAAACACACACATTTGGCTTTGCACTCTACCTTCACAGTGCAAGTGTATAGTATCAAACATTCCACCGCTTTGCTGTAATTTCTTTCACATGATTTTCTTTTCTCTCTTTCTTTCATTTTATTTTCCCTTTCCTTTCATTACATCTTTCTGCGTGCTGGGGGAAATGAAAACAGAGCTGGAACAATTGAATTGTTCTTCATTTATGCTGTCTTCCTGTGTAAATATGGAGCTGTCACGTGTAAACTGAATTATGCAGCTGGTCGTCACAGAGACCTCACATGGAGCTGTGGGATACCGTTGGGATACCACACAATTCCACGCTCGTTCCTGAAAATGCCTTTTCTGCCATTCAAATCTAAACCCACCTCCTCTAAACAGCCCTAAACAGGAACACAATCTCATGAAAAAGATGTGTGTGTGTATATATATATCTATATATAGATATATATATATATATTTTACAGCTCTCAACCTGTTGATTGAAACCGGCGTCTATGGAATGTGGGTAATGTTTTACCACCCATTATGCATTATTTTGTTTGTTTCTGGGTTCCTGGGATTTTCTCAAATATAGATCTAGGTTAAATGCTAAAAGAAGTAATCAGCATTGTATATGTTAATTACACATAAGAAGATAGCAAACAGCTTCTTCATAATGACCTCCCCTGGGCCTCTGCATGGTTATCCAGCAGTGTGCTAATGGGGTTACTCCCAGTCCTCTGTGGATTTTCTACCACCATCTATGAAACCACATAAGCATTATCAGAGTAAACACTGAACATTTACATATTCAACATTACAAACATGACCTAAAATAGTACTATTAAAACACTGAGATGAAAGTTTTGAGATCCTTGAACATTAGAGAGTTTATAAAGGGACAAACAAGGAGTCTAGAAGAGTCTAGAAGACAAAGCCTGCCAGACTTAACAATGATGCTGCCGTTTTTCCAGATATAAGCAATTATTGGTACATTGTCATCATAACCAATAGAAATGATGGTCTATAATTATGGAGCCATGGAGGGGGGTAATATTCAGAGAAAAAAACTGATTAAAGTCACACGTTTATGAGTGAAAAATTGTGTTTATTCATTTATTCCTCCACTCCATTTCAGTACTGTGGACAGCGCTGCACCCACACACATACCCCCTAATTTAGCCATACCAATTTAACTATTTCACAGCACTAACACCCACTTGCTTACTTGTGGGGCTTACAGTAATCATATGCCAAAATATTTAGACACCAAAAATCAGTAACGTGGTTTCTTGAAGAATAAAACACAAATTGTTTTTCTCATACATTTGTTACTTTAAATCTCAGAGAAGATCCATGGATGATGAAAATATCCAATCTTATCATGTCTGAGATTAAAATCGTAAATATTTCTCTAAATGTTTCCCCACTCCACAGCTCCCTGATACGCCATCATAGAAATCATCCCTTTTAAAATGACACAGAAGTTGTTTATGTAAAGATATTGATTAGAGCAGCTTTAACATCCCTGTGCATATCCTATAGGGCCTACACGTTTACCTTGCAGTTCCTTTTGCATTCTCAGCAACCTCTGTGCTCTTCCCTTTGTCCTCTCTACATGGGGAAAGCTATCTTGACAGTAAGAGATAAGCATCAACCAGACGCTCAGAAGCACAAGAAAGAGGTAACAGAGGGGCAGAGTTTTAGCAGAGTACACACACTTCCCTCGCAGCCATGTCTTGTTTGTACACTAGGGAGGTGGCAGGATCTCATGTTTCACCAGCTCTTGTCGCGTAGCCTTTCCGCTACACCGTCTGCTGCTGTCATCCCTGTATACCAAGTTGTTAAGAACAGCATGCAATGTGCAGTTGGACTGCTTTGCATCTTTCAGGTGAAGGTTTGTGCTGCTATAAACAAGAGAAAGAGGGGAATAAATCAGACCGGCAGAGTCAGGCGTAGGATCTGGTTTTCCCTGGTTATTTCATGCCCCATTCTTTGTCTAAGGCCTTCTCCTCTGTCTCAGTCTCTCAACTGATGTAACATGACTCCAGCCTGATGTCTATCATGATCCTCAATACACCTCTGTTGTCATTTCCCAGACCCACACAAGAGATTCTCTGTCTCAGGTGGTCCTTGTCTCCCTTCCTCACCCCCTCCATTCTTATGTACTATCTCCATTTTTCACAAAAAGCCTCTCCTATAAATGAGATGAGACAGCTCACATGAATCCAAAAAGGTCAAGTTTCTAGTATTGTCATGATACCAGAATTTCATGTTGTTACCCAACGTATTGTAGCAAATTTAGCCCAGCTGGGTTGCAATGACATTTGTGTGTCAGTTGTTGTTGCCGCAGTGGCAAAAGTGATTTGTTTAGAATAAAATAAATCTCAAATTGAGGCCAGAATGGCTGAAGAGAAAAAGAACGGGATGGCTTCTATAGAAACTCCAAGTAAATGACTTTAGAATTTAGAAGAGATGACTATGACGCTGTGGAGTGCACCACACAGCAGCGAGCATTTAAGATCCTAACCAAAATACAACATGCGCAAGAGTCCCACTTTAATTCAATGACCCCCAGGCTTCTGAATAAAAAAATTAAAGCTAAACTTGTAAGATACAAGTGTCTAGATGCAACAGAAAAACACAAATGGCACATCAGACAACTTAATCCTCAAAGACGTTCTGCAAACTTGACAGAATCGCTGCAATCGCAATCAAAAGTCCTCTCCCAGAAGATTGAATGATCCGTGATGATGATTAGTTGACCATGTTTTGGAGCCGAGGAGTGGATGCAGATGTGACTAATTCCAATGGGGCATGGAATGCTGATTGTGTGGGACCAAGTGCTAGCAGCTAATCAATATAGTTAGCATTGCTAGCCCTCGATTCCGCATTTGAGGGCTCAGCACCTGTTACTGCAGCCCTGCGCAAATTTTAGCATGATTATCATCAGAGCTCATCTGTTTCCTTGCACTCCAAAATCTCTCCAATTAGAGGACTTGGGTGCTAGTATACAGCAGTGTACTGTATACACCAGGGACAATTATTCAAGTGTGGGGTTTTATATGGAAACTTTTTACAAAGGCAGTATTTAATAACAGTTGTAGCTGTATGCAATCACACTTTTAACTAAGAGTTTTCTGAAGAGAAACATGACTTGCGGAACTTAAATTCAAAAATACCAAATAGGTGATCGTCATGTTTGTGCAGGATGTTATTGTGAATTTGTGAACTTTTGCAATCCTCTAAAGCAGTTAAAGTCAATGTGATGTTTCAAGGTAATACCTAGAAACCTGAGGCTGGATCTTTGTAAATATTTCATTGCTACAACATGTTCTTCTACTCATATTCATGCAAGGTTATGTTTACCATGAATGGCATTTGTTAAGGAGGTGTACGCAGTCTTCTTACTTGCGTGGGGAGAATGAGCAGACATTATTAATCTTCCTTGTTAAGGACTTTCTCTTTATTCAGAGAATGTACCATATTAACTCAAGTAAAACAATAGGCAGTACAGTGGGTACCATAATACAATGAGTAAGAGCACAATCACAATCAATACTTAACAGCATTGTTACCAACTGACTCAAGTTTTGAATTTGGAGAGGGCTTAGGAATAGCAAAAATAAGCACCTCTACATGGTCTCTACAATAATGTGTAGCCATCACACGTTGCCTATGTGAAGACAGTGCTCGCGGCTATCATTTCCCAGCCTTTGTCTTTCCCTCTTTTGAAGCAGGAGTCGAGCTTGAGAATGACTCCATTAATGCAGAACCTATTTCTTTTGAATCAAAAGAAACACCCAACCCAATGTAATGACAACCTATTTCCTTTACCTTCCTTGCCTCTGGCGCTTTTCTTTGCTCATCACAGGAAAGGAGGTCATGAAGGTTGTGGTAGACAGTATTGTGTAGAGTCAATGTGCGTGTGTGGCATTGTTTCTTGTGCAGAAGTACTTAATGCATTGCACATAAACTGGGTGAAAGAGCTTTCTGTTTTTGGCATCTATGGCACTAAGCAGCCATTGCTGAGATGCTTTGCACAGCACTTCACACTGGTCATGGAGCTTCTCTCAGTGGTGTTGATTCATTCCTGGTAAATACAGAGTCAAACTATTTATTTTAATTCACATAAACTATTACTGGAAACAGAAAATGTGAAACATAAAAAAAAAGTGTTTTTTGCTTTGGTATATAAAATGGTACATGTAATTGCTTTCCCCTTTATTCTCTGCAGCCTTGCTTGTGTTTAGGTAAGTATGTATAGTTTAATTGTATAGATTCTAATATTTAATGTTTCTTCTGTCTGACATACACACAACATATTGTTAACATGATTTTCTGTCTGCATTGAGCAGATTATTTTCTGAGACACTAATTAAGACATTAATTGATAGAGGTCACCAAATATACATTTATCTACAGTATATAAAATAAATTACTATATTTTACCTAAAGTATTATCTTTAATAAGGGCCACATGACATCAACTCAACTCCTGTGTTATGCACTTCTACCCTGTACTCTCTTTTTGCAGATGGTCACCTGTTGTGGGAGTCTGTGCTCAAACCACTGAAGGTTAGCGGTGGCTGGAGTCCTAATTAAGTCAGTGTGGATATATCGTTAGCCAGCTTCATAATGATGCTAATTGTTTGCTTCAATCCAGGAAAAGTGCATCATGGGCATAATGGGATAATAAGAAGCTCTAATGTCACCCCCAATGGGATAGCACCTGATTATTACGCACTGAACGCTATATTTAGTCACATTAAGCATATACACATGGTTGGATGTTAGATAAGCTCCAGTGGATTTCTGTTCAGGCCTTCAGGCTATTTGTTTGTCTGCATTGCAGTTTGTAGGCTTTGTCTAGAGAGAGAGAAGAAGAGAGAGGCTCTGGAGGAGGGTAGGGTGGGTTTGCCTTTCATATTCTCAGCATGAGTCCTGCAGAAAGTCATTAGCCACAACAATAGAATTTCTGCTCTATTTGCATGGCATATTTTCCCATCTGGCCTCTGAAGTGTGCCATCCTGAGTCCGAAGTCTAAAGAAGTGCACCAGACAAACAACTCTTTTTCGCCATTGTTTCCACCACCCTCTGTCTGAGCATGTTTTGGGAATACACAACTACCACGGTTTGTCATGTCTACCATTTATATGCAAGAAGAAGGTTTGATATATTATCCAATGCATTTCAAAATGTGGCAACATCAGTATTCAGTCCTGCATGGTTGGGAACCATTGGAGGTATTGGGTACATGCTGCAGTGCGGAGCTCGTCGTTAAGAACTGAACAACGCAGTGTATCCTTCACATGGAACAGAATTAAGCTTTCTGTAGTCGTTGGTAAAAACCTGAAAATCTGAAAATGTATGTCTGCATTGAACTCACTGTAATCATGTCTCATTGCACTGCAGCAAACAGCTTTGGGAAAACTGAAATGCAATAGTGGATCCAAACAAAACACTTGGCAAACTACTGTAATATCCCAGTCCTCCCACTGAAAGCCCAGTATGTGGGAGCTATTCTAAAATGGGTGGGAGAGATCCCATCTTTCCTACCATCTCTCCTTCCATGGCTTGGTTTTGCTTTTCACTCTGTCTCCTATTAGCAGTCAATGAGAGTGGGAGGAAGAAGGAATGTTTTCTGGCACGGGAGTCCTTTTGTTGTCTTGGTGACTGCCGCTCAGCCATCTCAGACAAACTCAGGGCTCTAATACATCATCACCCTGGCTCCCCAGGCAGTCGCCGTGAGCCTCTGATCTGATTCTCTACAGAGCGTCATCCTGTTCCACAAACACAATCCAGAATGTACCATTAAAGCCCCCCTCCAGTGTATTTTGATATTTTTATAATATTACATATATTTGTGAGTCATTTCTTGACAATGCTGATGATCTACATTGTTTGCCAAATATTTTTAGACAAATAATGTAATTTTAAAGTTTAAATTTTCTTTACCTTTTGCTAAAATGGAAATATGATATTTGCATATAATAGATTCTACAAGTAATACGTCATCCTCCAAGCTAGCGCAGGTGCACTGTCCAACCTCTTTGCGTCTGAGCATCAAACATCATTGTGATCTAGCTAGTCAACTTATTTTGTATTTGACAACAATTGTAGCATTATAGATTGAGTTATATGTCTCTGTGTAAGTGTAACCCCCATTTGCACACCTGAAGACACTGAAGAGATCATGCTTGGACTGCCACACAGGTGATTCCAGCTTTAGTCCTGGTTACATCACTTTGAAGATCAGTAAGATTGTATCTTGAACTCTTTCAGCTTGTGTCTTGTGTCTTAAATATTAATATGTGGCATGTCATCTCTCTCTCTCTCTCTCTCTCTCTGTGTGTGTGTGTGTGTGTGTTTGTGTGTGTGTGTACTTATTATATCCTAAACTCATTAGGCTGACAGTTCACACTGAAGTGTACTCAAGCAAGACAGTCTTGTGATGTATGGATCACAACATTGCTAAGTTGACAGACACAGTGTATCTTGGGGCAGCTGGTTATGTCCAGGAATCTCACACTGCATATTCTGAAATTCTTGCTAATCTAATGCACATCCGGGTATTTCTCCCATACACAATATTCACACACTATGTAGTTGGAACGCACTCGATACTCAATCTGACATCATGCTTAGTATGAATAATGTGTTAGTATGCAATTCTGAATACTGCCATTGACATAATTAACAAATAACTGAATGCTGATTTATAAATTGCTTTGGAACATCAACTTAAATGAAACATGAGCTACCAGTTACATATCTGCAAGTCTGAATGCTCAACTCTCTACAAACAAATCTACTGTTACATTTTTACATCTCAATACATGTGAAAAACTGGTTACACATTTATACATCTCAGGAAACATTTGCACATATCAATGTATGCAGTTACTATAATAAAGTCTTGATTCCATAACATTTCATCACAGAAATCACTGTGCACACTCAGTACATACAATATACTACAGAGTGCCTTGAAAAGGTTTTCAGACCCTTGATAAAACCTCACGTTTTTACTGGATAACAAATACTAATGTAATATTTCTATCTTAATTCCAAATATGACTAGTCAAAATATTCTTTCTACTTTAACTTCATGTTTTGACAAAGATATGAATAATTTTGCAATGCACTGTATGTGCATCAGTGTGTATTGAGGCAATGAAGTGGGCAACAGCGTGAGGATGGAGGAAGGAGGTTTGGTGAGAGGGCTTTCAGTCTGGGCCAACATGGGTGTTTTAAGATTAGAAATAATTGTTAATCCAAAATCTCATATATAAGTATGTAATGTAAGCACCCACCGTCATCCCTACATCATTGATAATAAGGTTTTTAGTCAAAGGTGTCATATTTAATTTTGTCCATGTGGCTAAGACCTGTTCTGCCATGTGTCTTTGTTGGCTATTTTGTAAATATAACTATGGAAAAGAGATCTATAATGCTCCTGAACATGTCCACTTCTCCATTTATAGCACAGATGTGTAACCTCAAATATACTAACTGTTGGGGCATAGTTCCTGCACATGGAATTACCACCCGCACATGTTTTCTCAGGTCTCCCCAGCACCAAAGAACAACGTTTCTATATGCTTCACTTTTCTAGCATAAAAGTTAAACTTAAACTGAATAATACAATACATATACAAGTTGCGTCTGCAATTCGCCAGAGTGCTGCCTGTAGCTGTACACACTGGTAGACACACTGACCAATAACTGCTTTAGGAAGACAGGATTCCACCATGTTACTGTACAAAACAATAGGCATTAAAGGATTAATATCAGTAAATTGACTGTGTATTGATAAATCTGTGGTGCTGAAGTGGCAGATGGATCAGTTCCTCCCTCCTGTCAGCTTCACCTCGGACACACACACACACACACACACACACACACACAGATACACAATGGGTAATGACTATATGCGCTGCACTGGCTCTATAGGTTGAGAGCGACAGCTATTGATATCCATACTAATATCCATGCTATTGCTGTTTATGCTAATTGCATTGACCATAGCCTAAAGTTGTTGACCTTGACATGTACACTAGAACGGCAATCTGGTTGCTGTGGTAATGGATTACGTAAGACTATTAGCCACACAAAAAAAACATTTACCATAAGACAGAATGTTACACTGGCTGGAGTGGGAAAATCCGCTTCCTGGCAATCATCCAGCACTTTAACATTCACCAGAAATGTTCCTGAGCTGCTGTGCACATGTCTGAGATGATCTGCAGTTATTTCTTTCCCAATGTGTGCCCATTGGCTTTGAAGTGCGTGTTCTGTATGTTTTAAATGTCTGTTTTCCTCCAAGACAAAGCCTCCTTCTAATTTCTGCGGCTGTGTGCAATTTTGGCGGACAGCCTTCAGATTTACATAGTGGAGTGGCCCACCTGCTCTGTGTTTGTCTAGCGCAGAGAGACGGATACAGTGTCTTTGTTTAAGATTGTAGATTTGATTAGAAGATTACTAATTCATCCTTACAAAGCTTGGGTTACTTGAGTGCTTCATGTTTTTGGATTTATAAAGATCTTGAATTTCTATTCCTGTGCTGATGTAAGTAGATAGCCTTACGTAAATAAAGCTATCCGTAAAAGCTACAGTAGGCTTCTCCGGATAATGATTCAAGAAAGCACAAGACAAACATAGTAATGCGTTTCCAATAAACATGCTTCAAGTTATGGAAAAGTCTCCATTATCTCTGGAATGCACAATTTGCTTTTCCATTGTCTGGCTCCCCTGCTTTGACTGTACCTGTTATTTTTCAAATGTGAGATCTTTATTCATTGTTTTTGAGCTTCATTTCTGTTAGCATTTCCTGCTGAGAACACATAACAACACACGCTCACATGCATGCATGTGAAAAGCACACGCTTATACAAACACACAGAGTTCCTCTGGCATTATGAAACATTTCCTGGGAGGGTTTGTGACTGAGGAAGTGTCACGTAGATCATTTTCTCATTTCTCCTTTTGATGAAAGCTTGTTTGGAGAACCCCCCTCCCTCTGTGAACGCAGAAGCTAAAGTGACTGGAGTGAATGAAGACGCTCAACAGGATATCATAGCTGTCAAGGCAATATTACATTCTCTGAATTGTTTCTTGGACCATTGTTAAATTGAATTACACTGCAACTGAATGATCAACATCATCTGCATACAAATACGTACTTAAATTATGCAAGAATTGAATAACCAAAGTTTACTGTTAAAGTTTGAGCATAAATTACTGATGCAGTCTGTTGCCCCCAAACCTGATTTGAACTATATTCAAAGTCAAAGTATCAAAATAATCTCCTCGAATGTGAGCTGACCTATTCTCAGTAGTGTGTGGAAACCAATTCAGCCCTGCTTCCCCCGATATGTGATGTGACTCCAGTCTGGCAGGGGTGGACAGAAATGAACGAAGCGATAAGGAAGTCCAGACCCAGTCTCCCACTGCCCATTGCAGAAAGGCAAGACGTGTGACAGATCAGCTCTTTTTTTGACATACAGAGCCACTGCACAAACAGAACTGCTGCTCAGAGATAGCAGGCAAGGCAATCACAGACAGGCGGGGTGAGGGCAGGGGAGGGGGGGTTAGGGTGGAAAGATGACCCTCACATCCTGAGGTATGTTTCCTGACATTTTACTTAAATAGAAGCTAAATGTATGTCGGTTTGTGCTACTTGACAACAAAAACTTATACATATTTGTTTTACATTAGGTCTGCAACTAAGAGCCTTCATATTCCAAAATGAACATGGGATGCAAACATGGGTCCACACACAATACACGGGAAAACGCTCAACCTTGGACATGTGCAGCCCAAAACTTATGACTAATATGGACTCATGAGGCTATGCAGAAGTGAAAAGAATAAATTTGCCTTAGCAATCATTCTCATCATTGATTAATATGTTGCTTTATTTTTCCATCAACATTTCCGTGAGCACAAGATGATGTGTGATAAACATGTTTAAAATCCAAACATGTTTAATTTATTATTATGCAAAACAAAGAAAAGCAGCATATCGTCACATTAGAGAAGCTGGAACAAGCCATTGTAGTGCTTTTGCTAAACAACCTTGGTCACAGTTATTTAAAGTATTTGTAGTTTAAACAAGAGTCGGCAGACACGTTAGCGGCTCTGTGAGGCTATACTTAAGCACAGTGATGCTTTGAGCAAGCATGCAAACATTTACCAATTAACATTGGACATAAAGTACACCTGAGGTTGATGGGACTGATGGACTCATTAGTTTTGCTATTTGGTCATTAACCAAAGTACAGGGCAAACAGAAATGTTGATGTGATGATGGCACTAGATTAAAACTTAAGGAATCACCAAAATCAGTAGGATTCATTCTCTGGGGAGCATGAAGGTCTGTACAGAATATCATGGCAGAGTATCCATTAGTTAGTCAAGATATTTCAGTCTGCACCAAAGTGGTGGACTGACCAACCGACTGACATTCAGCCACGCCACCAACATGATGAATACAAAGTACCGTCACCTGTTTATTGTGAAGCAACTGCAGTTGAGTGGGCTGTGAACAAGCAAAGCAGACAACTGCTTGGGGGCCCAGACATTTGGGGGCTCCTTAGGGCTGACAAACTTTACTCCAGAGCAATGGCTCAAAATGTGGCAACAACAGTGACCACAACCTCCTCCCACTTCAACAACCAATGGATGACTTGCAATGACATCTCAAACCTTGCTAAAGGGGTCCCATGTCAATTGCTACCGAGCAACTTAGCAGATAAAAGAGTAGTAAAGACCGCTCCATGTAACTGAACAGCAGCAGTAAGGTTTTTAACATTCACTGAGGCTGCCATAGGTGCCATCCCCCAGATCTAATTTAAAGATATTCATCGGCCACGTTGTCTCTCCCCGGCCCTCTGAGCTGCTCACCAGGATGACCAAAAGGCCTCAACCATGGCCATCTCTGCTCTGGCTGATAACCCCTCATAAAGCAGGGCGCAGGTGTTACCACTGACTAAAGCAGGGTACTGTTTGGAGCACATTTTCTGCTTGGATGGACCCAGTGTTTTTGGAATTCTATTGACTCTGCTGCTGCTGATCAGAGTAAGGAGGAAATATGAAATAAGGTGGTAGAGGGGAGATGTATAACCTGCTTTCAATGATGGAAGGTGAGATTGCGAGGACTGGTGAAGCGAGTAGGTTTGGGCTCCAGAGGGTACAACCTGTGCTTGTGCCTTTGCCCCTTACACAGCTGAAATGTCAAATATGCCTTTTTTGTGTTATTTTTATCACATACAGTACAGTACAAGTCCCGCTCAGTTGTCTGTCACTCACCTCCCACAATCTTATTCAATCATCAATTTTCTTATCTAGCTCCCAGCCTCAAGAACACAGATATGTCTATATTTTGCATCATTTTTTATTTTTCTCTCCATGCTGATTGGCTGACTTGCAATTAAGTTATGTGTTTACTCTAATAAACAAAATTGAATCACTCCAACCCTTGTTATTGTTTAGGTGCTAAATGCCTGGTCATACCACAAAGGACATCAAATTTCATCTGTGTACCCTCGACAAATAGGTAGTGACAGGGGCTTGGTGAAATTCTGAAGCTTTTTACATACCAATTAGTTTTGTTTGTACATATAATTAGTTTGAACATATGTTGTATGTACTGTACATATTGTGTTAATAAAGTAAAAAACAAAACAAAAAAAGCTGCTCTCCTCTAGCTGGCAGGCTAACCAACCAAAGTGCTAGCAAGGCGGGAACATGCTAGCAGTAGTCATTAACAATCATAGATGTAAGGAGATACTGGATACCATGATCCAAGATGGCACCCCAAATAGTCTCAGAAGCAGCTCTCTGAGTTAGCTATCTTTCTACCTGTCAGCTCAACCCCATCAAGGGATTGTACAATAGCTCATTCTGTTTTTGACTCTCCAGGTTACCTCAAAGGTCAGCACTGTCAAGGTGGTTTGCTATTGGTCAACAACACAAGTTTACTTGTCAAAGTTCATCAAAGTTGAACATGATGCAAAAGATTTGTATGGATTTAATTCGTCCCTACAAACAAATTAACTGATCCCTTGAAATTAATTGATTTATCTATGAAATTTCTTGTTTCGAATGCTGGTGGCAGGTCAACATTGTGACAGTAAATTGGTTTTAATGTTCCCACAACTTGTTGCTCGCAATGTCACTGGTGCTTTGCCTGCATATTTTCCAGAATACAAGCACTGATTAATATATATAACTCCTCAACCTCTGGCAGAGAGAGCGGCTCTCTCCACCAGCACCAAAACAGTTACAGTACTATGAAGGGAGCACGGTTATGAAATGCCACATTGAATTTGGGCATTATGTTGAGACACTGGAGTTGCCAGGCTCTTTGGGATTTATAACGTAATGAAAAAAACTGCTCCTCACCATGGACTGTCTCATTTGGCCCCCATGTCCATTTCCCATAATGCTGGGCCACAGGGAGTCAAGTGTTCTGAATGGTTCTCTCCTTCAGCTCTAATGTGTGCCCCACGCTGTTGTCAGAATGACTTAGCTGTTACCTGGTGAGAAGTGCTCATTTAGGCTCTTTCACAACAGAAGGTGAATGGGGTGGCTCAGTAAAGCTGCTTCCACGTCATGCTGTTGAAAGACAAGACTTTCAGAAACTGATGCTCACTATTTTTGGATGCAAAACAAACCACTTCATACGTGCACTCATGCATCTGTTTTCTGTCCTCATCCTTCTTCCTGTTCTTACCAGACATGCTCTCATACGCACATACTTCGATTGGAAAAGCTCTTTGCCTGGGCCCACTTCAGCCACCATGCAACATCCTGACTGATGGCTCCCTCAGCAGCAGTCTAAATGACTGTGCCCATAACCATTAGAAAATATGGAACATGAGCACTAAGCTAGCGTTGAGAAACATACACTGCCGATTAATCAGGGAGGGGGCCTTTCCCCTCTCTGATGCTAGCTGCTGTATTACATGGGCACAGGGGACAACTCAACGCTGAGGAGTCCAATAAAACAGCACAACCGAATGCTGCCAGGACATACACCATCACCGGAGCCTAGTGATGTACTGAGCCATTAAAACCCAGCGACACCCGATACTGGATGCCTGCAGGGGGCTGTGGGTCTCTTCTCATGTCGGCTTTTACAATTTGGCAAATTTCTAGGAAGGAAAGATATGTGCAAGGTTCAATTCTAATGAAGTCAGGAACATTTGTGTGAATAAGCTGGAGAAATGTAACTCTATATCCATATGGGTGTTGCGGGACGCTGCTGTGAGCTAATTGCTGAAGGTAAAATGACATCGATTCAAATTACTTTAGAGAACTCTTTGCAGCTTTCAGTGTGACTCATCATGCATTGTGATGACCTGTTTGAGGAAAGCAGAAGCTCCATACATGGGTGCCATTTTCAACAATTTTCTTGTTTTACTACAAAAGGAACAAAGGAAAGAAAACTGCTGGGATTGTTTTTAGGTTCAACATGAAGCTTGGGGGAATGACATGTTAAGTGGAGTTCTGAGCTAGAGTCCTGCACTGTTGTGTTGATGTTTATTGCCCACAAACGCCAGGCACAGACTCTACCTTATCCTGCACATGAAAGCCTGGCCTGATTTCAAAGTTTCCAAAGAGAGCACAGTCTGCAAAACACCTGCGAGATAATACTCAGGCAGGATTAAACTGCCATTTGACTCTCTCTCTCCCTCTACCGCTCTCTCTTTTCATGTGTTGATTCTCAAGTAAAGACTGCGACCGTGGAATTCCTACTGGCTCTAAAGGCCGACTTGCCGATATCATTCAGAAGTGGGCCGCTCGGATTTGTTGACTTAATCCAATATTTATGCTCTGTGTATGTTAGCGAAAGCAAAGCAGTCTGTGCCTCCAACAAACAAGACACACGGTCCCCAGATAAATGTGGAAAAAATACAGGAATGGTGGGAGAAAGGAAGAGAAATGGGAAAATAAGAGTATTAGGGGAAATTCAGCGAGGAATGTTTACAGCTCACAGTAAAGCAGATAGCCGGAGTCAAACCTGGGAGGAATTATCACACCCGGCAAGTGTTCAACATCGCCAATGTTCATTTTTTACCACCGCCTGTTGATAAAGTAGTGCATGATTCTGGCCAGAGCTTAGTCAAATTGCATTAGGAGTGTGTAAAATCACATTAAGCAAGTGCAAAATGATATGTCGGTAAACATCACATGACTGGATTTTTCTGTCTGCACACAAAAATAAGTAGAAATGAAACTTAAAATTTAACAAGGACTGATTATTATTATATACAGTTCAGGATTGAGAGCATAAAATAATCTAGCAGTCAGTATGAGGGTGATACTAAAACCCCTGAAGGAAACACGGTGCATCTGATATATCCTCCATCCTTTTGATCTCATCTTGTTTTATCCCAGGGAGCTGTGTGTCTGATTGGCCTGGCTCTTGCCATATCCACGCCTAGCCGTGATGTTCTCCCAGGGGAAAGTATTGGGATGTGTCTTCTCTGCACCCTTCATGTCCAGATGAATTGGTAAAAGGCCTCGTCTGCCGCTGATCTTACCCAGCCCACGCCTAGAAGACCTTTATGGTCACGCTGCCTAGTAGGAAGCCTTACTGGGCTCCAGGGAGGAAGGCAGGACTCCTGCTATGGCTGTCAGTGATTCAGCCACAGCCTGGCTAGCAACTGAACATTGCCATTTGTTCCAAGCGAGAAAGCTTTTACTGTACTACAAGAGCATATTGCTATATGTTTGGATAATATGGTCACGCAGCATATCTCTTTAGGCAAAATACCATCACATTTACTTGAGTCTGGTTTTAAGATCTTTGACTGTTTCCCCAGTCCCCAAAGCTCCATAAGTGTAGGTCTTATCAGCAGTCACACACATGGCAATAACAGATAAAGCCTTTTCTATATGGCACCACACACAGAGATAAGCACATGCACATAAACAGATAAACAGAAACACAGATCTGTGGTTACATGCTACATTGGCACTATATCATTTATTAATATTATATTCATTGTAAAGCCATGCACACACTCCTTTAAGAGTGAGAGCAACATGTTGATGCTTTACACACAGAGTAGTGGGCTTTAAGATATAGTTTTAATCCGATATTGTGTATCAATATTTTTCACAGTTAATACCACAGACTGGGCCCTGATGCAAGCCTGCTGAGATCAGCTGAAATAAAGGTTCTTTGAAGATACATATCAATGCTCTGCACATCTATGCAAAGAGCTTCCCAAACCTCAGCATTGCCTTATGCAAACCTAAGTGTCAAGCAAGCTGACTGTTTGATCCAACTCCTGTCAAGAGGCAGATTCCAAACGAAGGAAGAAAAGAAGAAAACATGTAAATGTGTCATTGAAAGACCATAGAAGGATTCAAAAAACAACTACACAAACATCTTCGAACAAACCCATGCACATTTGCTTGGGGACAAAGGTTTGCCTTTAGTTTAAATGCTGTGGATTTGACCAGAACCAATCTTAAAAGGTATCCTGTCAACGTTTTGACCACTCAGAGCACTATGGATTTGGGCTGGAGAGGGGTACGCTGTATTTCACACAAGACAAGAATGTCATTGCAAAGCAGAATCCAGCACAATAATAGTTTTATTTAGATTTTCTAGTTTTTATCATCATAATTGAAATAAAAATCGGATTAATCGACGTGAAGTGGGTGCTTTTTTTGTTTGTTTGAGAACGAAGAGACACGCTACACATTCCTGCTGCTGAGTCACAGTTGGCAGCAGTAACATGCAAAGAAAAGTAGCAATGCCACAACAAAGGCTTTCATCTAGACAATGCACAATTTAAAATATTAAAAAAATGTTTTATGATAATGGAAATGATTTCAAAGTGTCTTTCCAGTTACTTTGGACAAACCATTGACCTGACAATGAACGATTCTATTTCGTCTGACTTAAAAGTGAAGAAATAGTCTCCTTTGACAGTGTGTTCTGTTGATTAATAACTGCTGTAAATTTCAAGTGCTGTAAGTAAATAAAATTCTGTTCACCTCTATTGTGTTGGGGTGGTTGCAGAAAGCTAAGAGACATCAAAATCTAGACAAATAAAACCTCGCTCGGCTAGATAACATCAGAGGGAAATGATAAATAATGTATTTTAACCTAAGCCAACCCACCCTTTAAACATCCCTGATCATTACCATATTTAAATACCAAAACTCAATCCCTTTAACAGCTTCCCCACTACTTTTCCATGACCCCAGGCATGATGATGTGCACAATGAGGTAGAACGTCATGTAGACTTAAGCTAAATGAGTTGTGAGGGTATTATTTATCATCAAAGGACTTTCTAATTACACTTGATAGTTTAACGTGTTGAAGAGAACACCAAGAATATGAACTTTAGCTCTTATCGCCAATCGCTGAAGCAGAATTAAGGATTGTCCCTGCACATAATCACTTGGCACAGGCTATTATAAAAAATAATTACAATATTAATTTGAATTTCTCATTAGTGCACCCTGTTGTTTTAGGAAATGAGTTTAATGATAGGAAGGCCTCTGGTCTTCATCCTTCCCAGTGGAGGCACAGTTTGCCCTGAGAGCAGGGGGAGGCACGGCCTGGGGAAAAGTGACAGAGTATACTGGGAATATTATTAAGAGGAAGAAGAAAGAGAAAATCAAACAGAGATTAGGTGGAGTCAACATAGGATCGGGAAAAACGGAGGAGCTATGACTGAGGAGTGGCATGTTTTATTGTGAGCTTGGGGGGTATTTACATAGTTAACGTCTAACCCACATTTGTAAGCATGACATTATTACTACATCCTATTCTCCGGAAAGGTGATGAGGGGAGTTATCATGTCATCTGGGGTCCATCTGAATCAGGGTGAGAACAATGTGGCTAAATGCTTTTGGGAACTTCCTGTCACTAACAAGTTTCAACAGTCCAACAGTCAGTGTCATTTAGTTTCAGCATACTATCTTTTATTCTTGCATTTACCTCTGTACTCTTGTTATCTACCATATTTTGTTTTAATCCGAGACCATTCTGTATCCCACAAGACATGGTGTTGTAAATTGGGTTAGAATGGGATTTTTCAATTAGCCCTGTCTTGTGTTTGTCTATAGAAAATGAATTCTTCCCATCTATTCCCACCACCAGTGGCAGTGTGTTGCTTTTCACCCCACAGCAAACAAGCCCAGAGGCATGGTGTAGAAGCGGGAGGCCTATTCATTTGACAGCAAGGTTAGTGAATAATCAGCACAGGCCCGCCATGACACTGGATTGCACTGGAGACTGGGCCAGGTGCTCCGGTTCACAAAGTTATTTATTAACCGAGATCAGCATTCAAATTTATTCTGCTGCCACAGCTGCCATTCCCACGGTCATCTCACAGTTGCCGCATAGACACTCTGCGTGTTTATCATCTCTCTGTCCCTCAGTCTTTATCTCTCGCCGTCTCGCTTGTTCTCATTTGTTATTTTTCCTCACCAAACCCCCATCTCCTTCCCCGTTTTCATTTGTGCAGATTGAAAGTCCCAAATAAACAAAAGTTAAGAAGTCTTGAATTTAAACAACATTTCTGACACCCGGTGAGCTCACGAGATACCATACATATTAAAACACTGTTGACAGCCACAGTCATGGGACTTGAAGTCCTAGTTTTGCAGCATGTCTTCATACTGATAAATAATTTGTCTCTGAACTTTCAATTCTACTCTTAATAAAAAAACAAATGTCTGTCACACGTCTCATGATGGTCACATTGGATGTCAGTGCATGTGATAAGGCTGCCTACACATGCAACAGCCCAAAATCCATATGTGTGATACATTCACACTTGTCAGACTGAACCACTGGAAGAGCTTTTTGTAACCTACATACAATTACATGCAGCACAATAACATGTCAGGCATCAAAGCAATCCCACTGACTAGCCAAGGGAACACATTTTACTTTAAATCTGTCTGCACACAAAGATTTTACAAACCCTTCCATTTGACTCCCTTTGAAAAATATATCATCATGTTTGACAAATAAACCCACACGGGTAAACAGGTGCACCCGACCCCTTTGAGTGAAAGCATTGACTGCGGCGATTGCCAATTTGCATGAGTGACTTGAGGTATCTAAATATTGTGGAAATAGAGCACTGCCTATTATAATGTGCTATTGATACCACTGCCTTGGGTGCCTCCTCTGAACGCAAAAAACACCTTTCATCTTTTGTCAGGGCACACAATGCTGCTTGTATTGTGCAGGGTTTTTTTGTAGCAGGAAAGCTGAAATGATGAGATGTTCTAATGTGCCATTGTATGTTTTTCCATCAAGTTTCCATATGTATCTGACAAATGACTACACAGGCCTCCATCGCTGCAAGAGACGGTTCTTTGGGCGCCGCAATTTCTCTTTTTACATATTCGGGAAACGCAAGCTGATACAAGAAAGAATAATAACGCTCTTGCCTTGGGGCAGTGCGCTCTGCAGTAGCATCACAGTGCATATCCCGGACTACTCAGCAGCTTCAACTGGGGAAATAAAGGGGGCACAGCCAAAGGAAGGAGCATCCAACTGCCTTTCACCACCTCTCCCAGTGAATGACAGTTGAGACCTTGCTCATTGAAAATGCCAGGCAGAGGGAGAAGAGATGGATGGCGTCTTTGATGTGCCACACACAATACCCATTTGTCTACACATATGTGATCTCACTCTTCTTGAAACTAAAGTGCACTAAAGTTGCGCACAGCTACATACCACAGATTCAATTTCTCAACACTGAGGAAAATATGGTGAATCCCCCATGTTTAGCAAAACATCGATGCTTCTGATCCTTCATTATATAGAAAAACAGGGGGGTCAAAGGGTGCAAATGACCCCGGCCCACATGCGAAGGTCTATGGATGACCCTTAAATTTGACTTACAATTTATATGTATTTACACGATAAATAAATGTATTGTTATCATTAAAACATATTTCAACTCATCATCTGAAACACCACCCCCGATGTTATTGTGAAAATGGTGCGGTCCAAACACACGCCAGTCTGATGTGTCTCATGTGCCGCTAATTTAAAGAAAACTGCAGCCTGACTAGCTAAATCAAAACCAGGCTACAGAGAAACCTAGAAAATGAAAGGAGCAGAGAGGCAATGGCCAAAATAAAGTGTGAAGAAGCATCAGATAGGACATGTAAAGATGAACATGGCAAAGGTGAGGAGTTAGGCAGATTAGAACATAAAAATTGAGCTAGCTTAAGCTTTAAGTAACATTAGCACGTTGACATTAATTTATTGTCAAAATGAAAGAAATGTTTCTTTATCTGTATCACTTCAAGGCTAATGGCCAAGACCCGTGTTGGTATTAGAGTTAAGGGTGGGTGTGTGGTGGTGCTTGAGTGCGTGTGTATGAGGGGCCCAATTTGGAACATTCCTGTCCATAATTACTAATGGCTGGCCTGGTCTTGTCTTACTTTGTAGCAATCGCTGCATTCTCAAATCTCAGCAATTAGCTTGATGAGTACAATGTTGATATCCAGAACTACAAAAATAAGACCTAGGTTGAATGAAACCAGACTTTTCCTTTAAGATATTTGCACCATTTGTAAAGAAAAATCAATATCAAAGCCTGCCACGTAGACACAGGTCCAACTGAAAGCAACCTTGGAACTCCATTGTTTGAATAATGCACTTCTTGACCAACCTCATCATATCACTGCACTATGGCCCTGTACATCAAGGTGGTAATACGTTAAGTGGAGGCTGTTAGCAACCTCTCCTCCTCCAACCCTCACTGAGTCGCTCATAAACCACTTCCTCCAGTTTGTAACTGGAAGTAGCTGTCTGCATGTTGACCTTGCCATGCTCCATTGATTTGGGTACTCGAAGCTCAGGCTGTCTACATTTATTAAGATCTGAAGCAGATTGGGGGGTTGGTTTGAGTTGATGAGTCTGACACCCGACACCAGGTACCTTCCCTCGATGCTCTCAGGTCTTCTGACACAACTCTAATAGGGTCTGACAGGCTCTCTGAACGGAAAATGTTAATGGCTGAGTATGTTAGCGAGATATTAGTAGCGCTAGCTGATATTATCAAAGAGTTTGGGGGATGGGTGGGATTCTAAAAGGTGACTGGATATCCAAGGTCCATGATCACTCAGGATGTGAGAAATGGAGCTGACAAAGAGAAACACAATATGATGTGAGAGAAGAAAAGAAAACTTACTTCTACGTGTGTGTGTGTGTGTTTGTATAGAGTATTTGCAGCAGCCATAACAATGTGAAGCTGGCTTTAAATTAATGTATTTAGTCAATTCAAGAGGTATTTTAATGCATAGCAGTAATCAGTACATATTCCATGCAGATAAAACAAACTGAAAGCAAAAGACTTAGAGTTTTGACAGTAACACGACCATTTAAGTTACTTTTAGTGGTATAGAGAAAGTTAGAGCTGCATTTTTAAATAGTTTTAATGCATGAAGTTGTTGATCACTTTGGCAAAACAGTTACATTAAACAGGACTTTCTTAAGTGATGACCCTTGTGTGCTTACAACATTCAACCTTGAAATTTGAATGTTAAACGCTCTACCTTGATAAAACCAAAAACTGAATTACAAAATGTGTTGGGGGAATTTGAAAAGCAGATGACTCTTTGAAATGAGAGAAATTTGAGTGGCAATGAGACCAAATGCCAACTAGCACTTTCCCCCGGTTCTATGTAAAGGTAACCAAATAAGCTGATTTTACAAATGTATTATTCCTTGCTCACCACCTCACACTTCACTTAGTCCTGTGCATAATTTCAAGAGTTACCAAATGACAAAATCACCTCTATGCAAGAAAAAAGGAAGGAAATGACTTGAGTGTCATGCATAATTTCAGCAAAAATTTGAATTTTGTTCAAATTTGCAGTGAGGACTCTGAAATTGCACATGATCTTGGACTTCTAACACACGAAAACAAAAGGTACACTTCAACACATTGTAGACACTGCTCTCTTCAGCCCACAAGTGACCTTAAATAGCTAACACTAATCACTGCAACATTATTTACAGATTTAAATGTCATATTCAGTACATTCAGCTGAATTTAAATTCATTTTTCTAAAAGGCAGCTTCCCGCAGAGTAGGAGTTATTCTTTTGTTTTGATGTGGACTCCAGGAGGGGAAATATTTGAATCAAAAGCAGTCTGAGATTATAAAGGATGAAATGAAAGATGAACATGATTTTGGCAGATTTGTGTTGGTGTGGTGAGAGGTTTGGTCAGAGCATTGATCAATCAGTCAGACATGGGTTTAAGACCTGGTTTTACTGTTACGATTTAGACCACATTTTCTGGACATCAATTTAAAGTCTTTTTAAAACTTAAAAAGCCGGCTCAGTTTGTCCAGAAAGGTTATAATAGCATGTCAACACTGGGGACAGTTTGGTATGCATTGGTAGAGAAGATGCTGCGTTGTTCATGAGAAAGTAAAGCCATCACCTGTTTCTCTCTTGGTTCGTTTTCGTTTCACATACTGTCTTTATGTGTGTGTGGATCTGGTTCTAAAAGATTACTGCTTGCTAAGCTCAAACAGGAAATCTTAAGCAGTGTCCTTTCCTTTCTGTGCTGTTGTCTGGTTATGAATCAGGCGAAGGCACCTGTTGATTCACACGCTGTCTGATTTGGCCTTTTGCCTCAACTGAAAACTCTGTCACAGAGGGCCTGTGCACACACACTGATGCCAAATCTGAAAATTAGATTGTACTGAAATGTTGTTTTTATTCACAGAAATTATAACTTAATATAATATTAACCTTTTTATATTTTGAAATCGAACTGTTCTGTAATGAATGAGGGCAGACATTTTTAAGAGTTTGAAACAGTTTCTGGAAAAAAGGTTCAACAAGTAAAGCCTGGAGTGCAAGTATAGAGGGGGAAAAAAAGAGTAAAAATCATTTTTGGGAGAAAAAAATATGTTTTTGAGAACAGTGTGCAGCTAATCATACACAAGAGTTGCCTGGTTCCATGCACTCATGCTATTTCAGGCATTGAGTGTCCTTTTATCCCTCTACCTCCTAATAGCTAAGCTGTATTGATTTTCCCTCCAAACATCTGTCCTATTAGTATGTTCTCATCAAATCTCTGATGAGGCCTATTTCTAAGATGAGATGGAGCAAAGCATGGAGCCATAACAACAGAACCCCATTAATATAACCCTAAAATGGTACCTACAAGTAGATGGAAAAGGATGGAGGAAGTAAACAGGGAGCACAGGGTGAAATGGAAATAAAGGAATTTAAATCATAACCAATGTTTCTTCCGGGTTGAGAGTGGTCTCTCCACAAATGCAATCAGTCTTAATTTGGCTGATGCCTGTACCAAAGCAGGATTGGCCCCATATTACCAAGGTAACTAATTTCTATTATCTTCAAACGGCTGAGAGATGGAGAGCTCGGGGGTGAGATGGAGGGGGTGGAGTTAAGCTCACGCTTGGACAGCCTCTGTAATTGGGCAAGGCATACATTTCTCAAAGTTAAAGACAAAAGACCTTTTGTTCTTTTTGTTATACGTCCTGCATTTTCATTATTAACAATCCAATCCAATGAGAGAGAAAAGACAGTTTTTTAGCAAGTATTTGAATCCGTTCTAAGGTTGTAGCATACATGACCATGACCAATTCCATGTAGGCCTTTCCTCATCATTCAGAAGATGAAATGTGAAATTCATGAAATAATAACCACGAATATGCACCAGCCTGAATGCTTGAGAGCTTCGACCAATTTTGCTTAAATGGCTATTTTTCTAAAAAGGCACAATAGGTTGGATAACATAGTCAGGAAGAAATTACAAAGCTCTGGTACTTGTAACAATTGCTCTCGCCAACCTTTTTTAACACTTTTCTCATCCTTTATGTTCTCTCTTGCCACCATTCTCCTCTTAGCAGTCAAAATGTGGTGTTTTGTGGTGTCAAGACTCTAGTATGTGCTTTACTTTAATAGTTATTTATATATCATATATTTATGTAATATTTAATATTCTTCCTTTCCTTCCCTGGATAAGAGTGTGAAAGTGTTCGTGTTGAAAAGTTCATAATGTCACCAACCTGAGGAGACAATTATCCTCGTCTTCCCCAGGTTCTGGCTGTCACAAACTGTGTCAGACTATGCTAACCAAAGTTCCACCTCTCACCCCTGTCTTGTCCTACATGTGAACATGACTCCGCTCATTCAGTTACTGCAGGTTGAAAATGTCACCCAAAACCATCTGGCAGAACAGGAAGAAAGACAGAGCACAGAGTGAGGTCTAAATCTAGGTTTATTGGTGAAAGAGAAGGTTAGTAAGTGTTTGATTCCATTTAAAAGGTTATCGTAGCAATGCTGGTAATGAAAAGAAAAAGGAAAAGCTGTCAAACGGGAGGAGGGGATGTGAGGGGAGAGGCATAAATCATATAGAAAAAGTGTGTGTGTTGGAACCTCTGAAACAGCTGTGCAGCGCCTCATAAATGCACCATGGAGACAGGTGCTCCCTAACACGGAAATATAGCCGCCATGCCAAAAGGAGAGGCCCTATTTCATGTGGCGCTGTGGGACAGGGCGGAGGCGATTCACGGTTCATCTCCGCTGACCCTTCTGTCCTTCAAGAAGATTAGGCCGAACACATAAACTCTGAGCCAAAATGAAGGACGGCCCGGCAACCACGGATGTCTGGGTTCATCCTTTTTTTGACATTTTTGGGGAAACATGTAAGCAGTGCTCAAAACAATGTGGGGGGAAGCAATACAAGAAGTACTGATGCGTAAAACTGGCCTGCACGCTATGCTGAAGCCGTCAGCATTCTCAACAGCTCTTCAATCAAATTGATGCAATTGCCCTTTTTACCAACACACTGACCCCCACCCCACTCTCACCCCCACCCCCACACACATTTAAAATTAAGTCTGATTTCAATATGACTGTGAGCCTTATACATAATCAAGCTGAGAGGGGACCCGGAATTGGACACACACGAATGATTGAGATCCAGTGCTTTATTCATGCTCATGCTCTACCCTTTTTTTGTCTTATATGCTCCATATATTACACATGACAAGGGGTTGAGATAATAAGGTTTCAGCCCACTGTCAGCGAGGCAGATACATAAATGCTTGTGTGCTGCTATGACTAATGTGAATCCAGCACCCTACAGGGGACAACAGGTTTCAGATATTAAGAGCAGATTAAAGGGAATTTTATTTTTAAACCTGGGCCCCTTTTTATTATTTACACATTTATGCTTTGTTAATGCTTAACAAAAGTTTTGGAATTGGTCCAGTAGATCACCTCCACCGGCATCCACCGGGCTGGAATGGCTGCAACATGAGCCTTGTGGGCAATTGCGCCATTAAAAGTATGCCCACTAAAAATGCTTGTTTTTGCCACAGAGAGGATCAGATTGTTAAACTGAAGCATCTGACAACATTACAGAAATGATCCCTACAGAGACAGACCGCTTTGTTAAAGAGTAAGATCCTTTTGTCTTCTTGCAACAACTCAACTCAACTTTTACTTGAGGGAGATTGTTTAAGGTCAAACACAAACACAATTATATATGTCATGTAATACTGGGACCATATGTGCACCGACAATGCTATCTGATGCCTTCTAGGGTTTTCGAACAGTGTAATGCAGTTTGATTTTTGGTCTCGCCCCCAAATGTTTTATTTAGGCACTGTAGAAGTTCAAATGTGCAACAAAGAAAGGGGAGAAAGTAAAAGTTTGTACATTAATCCTCCCTCCTTCTGTGCGAATACACCCAGGCCTCTCAGATTTATTTGGACAGCTGACAGAAGACAGAGGTCACACAGAGGTGGAGTCAGGGAAGGCTTTAGAACTCCCCTGGCATCAGTCTGCTGGGTTAGGAGGTTAGCAGGTTGCTACACGACACACATAACCTGCCAACTGATGCTATTTCTGTCTGGCCACCGGCTTGGAAGCTGGGTGGAGTGACAAACAAGATCCTGTCCTCCAACACTTCAGAGCACCTGCACTCTTCATAAGTGACAATCGCTGGCATGCTACAGTGACTTATGAATACACAGTGTTGGCCTCTGCTTGTCCCACTATATTCAGTAGACTTGGGAGTCTATCACCAAATGCTTCAATGCAATAATACGATTTTTAAGGATTTTTAAGACAAAATGACCATAATAGAGTATATTGGCAGGGTCTAATATGGTTGTTGATCAATACCAATGACTTAATAAATACTTTTCCAGCTGCAGAGATTTCTGGCCTTCACACTGTACTTTTTGGCCCCTGCTGTGTTTGAAGCAAAAATGTCATTCCGAAGCCAAAAACAAATTGCAAGTCAATGTTCTTGTGTTTAGCGGCATTTCGGATGCATCCTGCACCAATCAGCTAGTGGATTGATTCTTGTGATGAAGGCTGTCTTTTTAGTTTGATCATAATTGTTGTCCTATTAGAATAAGATGAAGGTTGAAAATGATCAAAGTTTACCTAATACATTTTAGTGCTGTAAAAATGATGAATAATTGGTAACAAAAGCAAGGTTTCACATGAAAGAAGACCATTGTTACACTTTGTTGTAACAAATAGAGTGCAAAATAAAAAATTGTCTATCTAATTTTATGGCTTTTGAACTAATGGTTACTTTTAAATTGGAACTGATTTGGCTGTACATTGACTGAGAATATTTTTTTAAATGAAGTAGTGTAAAAACAGGAAGTAATTCTGTATTAGAGGGATCTGAGGCTTAAAAGTTACAGAAATATTCACCTGAAAGACACAGTGTAATGACATAATTAGCCAATATTCCACTAGAGCACTGTGAAATGTTTGTATGTCTGCTCACATACACTTAACTCTGCACAGCACAGGAAGTTCTCCACGTAGCCGTAGCCATAGCTATGGTCCCATAAGGATGTCCTACTGGCGTCGGACTGACGTCTTCACCATGTCACATAAACCTTCATTAGCGGTTCCTCAGTCTACATCCTGACGGCTGCTTGTGGCAGGTCAGAGTCATTACTACACAGCATCGCCAAAGACAATAGCATGTGTACAGTTAGGTTTGGCTAAAACCACTCCTCTATTGGATTAGGAGGCCAATGAGAGGGAAAGGCGATACTCCATAATGATGTGTTGTGGTTCCCTGAAAAGGCATGGTCTGTGATGAATCGGGAGGTTTGGCCTCATAAATTATAATTATTTTGTGCCAGCATGGTTTGCGTGAGCCACTTAGCATTGCAGCATCTATCAGTCCACCCATATGGCACAGAGATTAACGCTGGAGTTTTTCTCCCCAGAAAAATGTGATTAGGGAAAGGGAGGGAAGCAGAGTGATGTGGTTAAGAGAGCAAGGAGGCTGAAATGCTTATATACATATATATATATATATGTATATGGTTTATATATATATATATATACACATATACACATACATACCACATACATATATATACACACACACTCTAACCTGAGACAGCGCAGTCCATGATTGGAGATTCCCTTAAAAAAAAGACATGCTCTTTTCCTCAGCTAATGCTGGATTTCACATACTGACTGATATTCACTGAGATAAGCAGAAACTGAATGTGAAGCCCATTCCAGCAAGGCCAGCCAAGACTCCCGAAGCCATACCTGCTGCTGTAAGAGGAAACAACACTGGTTTTGATTACACATGCTAGTATAATATGGTATGTTTTCTTAGTAACTTCTCTACCAACAACTGTTTCTTGTTTGTCCCTACATTTCCTTATTTGCATTAGTGAAGCTGCTTTGATTCAATGCAAATGCTATGTTTGTTAAACAGCCCAGCTAAATAATACTGCAATAGACTAAAGACAGGAAACAGTTTTACTCGGGGAGTATTTTGGAAACATCATTAGAGTACAATACCATGTACTGTATTTTTCATAACTTTATGTACATGTGGCAACTGGATTGTGTTATGTGTGGTTCAGATTCTCTTCCAATGCTGCTTCCCTCATATAGTGATGATGAAATGATGAACCCATATATAATGCTTATGAAATCCCACTTGAGCAGAGTGACACATGCTCAGACAGGCTTCTGGAGCCAACACTTGTACTGGGTTTTGTAATTTCAAATTAGCGTGTAATTCCAAGTCCTAATTCGATCCTGGCTAAAGTCGTTTGCCAATTCGATGTGACAAGTTGTGCCTTTTCTAAAAATAACAGTTCTAGACATCTAAGAAAAGAGCGACTGAACATAGTGTCAGCCCTAATATAAAATCCTCATATATCTGCAGTAGAAAGACTCAGCAGGTCATAGAGACAGATGGAGAGGAAAAAAGAAAAAGGAGAAAGAAGCAAACAGAGAATCAGAGAAAATGACAGGGAGATAAACCAAGAGACTAACAAATAAAAGAAAGCAAACCTCAGAGGGGTGGTGGGTTATGCTCTTCTAAACTAAGGTAAATACTGCTTTTGGCCTCAGTCTGGCACCTGTCCAGAGGCCCATCCACAGCTTCCCTGTTGTTTTTATGTGACCCAACAACAGACCGCAGGGCACAAGTTGTTCGGATAGCAGTTCCTAACATCCCCTCTGTGGTTTTCCTGCTCCACCAGGCAGCTGGTGCTGAGAGAGGACCTGTTGTTTGACGCACTGAAGGAGCTTTGGCCTCGGGACCATAATGTGGCTGTAAAGTTTTCTCGCCAGTAAGGGTGATTTGAGACCTTGCAATTTCAGAATCAGCTTTTATGGTCTGCAGAAGGTTTATCGTTTCCCCAAAAATGTATATAAAATACATAAAACTCCAAACAAGTAATTGCTCATAGCTGGCTGTGAACATAAGAGGGATGTTTCTACATTTTGATCAACACCATACCACCAACACCATAAGAGTAATTTATCCAAGTAATAGGATGTCTACCAGCAATGAAAAGGGTGGTTTATGAAAAATATTAACACCAGTGCTCAGTGGCACATTGTGTAAAGAAACTGCCAGCACAGCCTAAATAATTACAATACAAGGAAACTATTCTGGCTTACAAAGGCAAGGTTGAGTAGTAGTAGTAAGAGTGAAATTTTGAAAAAACTAATTTTGTTATAATTTATTTGCACATAAGTAGACCAATTATCATCCAGTAGCATAAATAAAACACATGTTCATATTTGTGTGGGAATCCTGTGGAACCTGGCCTGTGTTTGTTTCCTCTCAAGGAGTTATAAGATGGAGGTGCAATCGCCCTCCCCAAAAGACCGTCGTCTTTTCAACAACAGAATACTAAAAGAAGATGTTTTTTTTGACAGAACTGCACTTCAATTGTAGCCTCTGATTAGAGATGCCCTGTTAATGGAATCCCTAGTTAAAGAAGCCTATTGGTTTTCCCCTTGTATGAGAATGAATGGGCTACTGTACTCAAGTAGACTCTCTGTCCATGTATAATTCTGTCATGGGAGTGCTGATAGAAGGTGGAAGGTAAACATGTTCTGCCCTGAAAATCATGCCATGTATGGTGAGTTTTCTCTTGGCATCAGATCACTTGCTGTGAGTCCTTGATGTAGAGAGAAATAACTATCAAACTGATGTATCAGATTCCACTGGGATATAAAATTATCATCACAAACAGTACATCCACAACACCTCCTCCCCACGCAGCCTCTCTGTGGAGTTGGAAGAAAAATAAGAACAAGCAAAGAAAAGAAACACATTTTTCACCTTTGGGCTGTATACTAATTTGAATGATCTAACTAGTATCTGATTTGGCAGGGCATGCTGAAAGTATAGTGAATAAAAGGGAGCACCGGATCACAGACAAAGTGAGAATGACTCAGGGTGAGAGAGAGACCTGATACGGACTCTAATTATCATGAGCCATATGTCTGCAGCCTGTGGAGTGGCTGCAAGGTAAATAAAGATGATGACAAACAACATTGCTTATAGTACCAATACCGCCCCCTCACTCCTCTGCTTTCTCATCAGAACAACACTGACAGCAAACCGAATTAGCATCAGCTGGCTGATACATTTGTAATCTACTCTGAGCATGGCAAACAATACAAATTGGATTTTTAATTTATCCTGACTCATTTATGCAAAGCAAGAGTAATGGATTGTCACCATAGTAACGGCATTCATATATGGCAATTTTCATCACAGAGCTCAAAAATACCTTCATCTTCAGGCCTCAACAGGAATTGGTATCAAAGTGTGTGACGTGGGGAAAATGAGTTTCACAAATTTGAATTTCAACAAACCTCTCTGCTCCTCTTATCTAAATATGCCCAAACACACGCACACACATACACACATATATCTTATATCAGACCCAGAAAATCTAACTTGCACTCAAGTGTTTTTGTCATGGCTATACAAATCATGCCTACTCTCACAAACACAAACAAAATGACTATCTTCACAAAGACAACAGGTGATTCTGACAGAGCTGACTCTTTGCATGCGCCCAAGGCATCAGCCATTGATTAGTCAGTTTAATTACAGGATGGCTACCAGACGCCACCTTTCTGCAGCCAGGAAATGAAAACAAAAATTAGCTCCTGAAGCAAATTCACAAGTAAAACAAAAGAACAATCGATGGCGAGGCCTCACAATGCAAGCAAAACCAGAGCCCTCACTCTTTTGATTATCTAACGCCCAAGAACAACAAACCCAATTAATGATATCGTTTTCTGGCTCCATTGAGCCATTTTCTGCATCCGAGATAACCTAGAGACACCAAACATGCTGATAAATGGGCCGTGAACTCCACTATCCACTAAAATAACAACACTGCCTAATGTGTCCACTAGGATGCTTATCACAATGTAATCGTTTTTGTGTTTGCACTGAGATTACGATGTAGGTCAATGCTGCGTGTAGAGTATTATGTTCATTATTAAGCTTAGACTTGACATTGAAAGTACTTTGTGTTTTCCCTGTAGAATTGCTGCAGCCCTGAGTCCAACAATGTGTGCAGTGCAGGTTCAGACTAAATCTGACCAAATAACTCTCATCCACTGTGCTTGGTGCTTGAGCACGGTGTGAGTCAAACATCCTATGATATAGTATTTTTGTTGTTTGTTTTCAAATCAGTGTTGATAATGTGGCAGGTAATCTAATTTCACTTTCTAATTCTCATCATGCATTCCTTGCGATTAGACCAGGCTGTCAAATTCTATATAAATGATCAAGAATGGGTTGGACATATCTCTGAATAAGTTATGTAATTACAATATACTAAATTATTTCATAATAGGCATGAGCACAGTAATAATGGCAAGAGGAAAAGAGAGCAAACAATAAAAGGGCAACTTGATCAACTACCTGATTTAAACTCTCCAAGTCTCTATCAGCTATCAGTTCACAAGTCCCTCAGCCCTGATCTGTCCAGCTTTCCATTCTCATACAGCACATATGCAATCACAGTAATACAGGTGGCTGATTTACCTTTCAAGATTCACAGTATTTTTGGAAACAATGGGTCCTCGATTTCACACAGATGTAATACGAAAGTATAAAGTATCAAATAAAGGAGCACCATCGTTCCTGAATTGCTGGGTAGAGCTAGAAAGTACTAGGATTATTAGTACAGTGTGACTTATTAAAAATACAGTAATAAAATATACGTTATTAAAATTGTAATTGTTATAACATAACCCTTGAATTTTTAGATGCTTACTATAGAAAAACATGCTTTATGCTTTAATGTTTGCATTTTCAAAGATTATGCTTTGCTTTTTTTACAAATAGGGATCTGAAGATGAGGGGGCTATGGCGGAGCAGTCACAGAACAGTTTAGAGTTTGAACCTGCAGGCTGCATCTTTGAATGTTCTGCCTGTGCCCGTGTGGGTTCTCTCCAGGTGCTCCGGTTTCCTTCCACAGTCCAAAGACATGCAGGTTAGGTTAATTGTCTACAGGTGTGAATGTGAATGGTTGTCTGTCTTGTGTGCATCAGCCGGGTGATTGACTGGCGACCTGTCCAGGGTGTACCCCGCCTCTCGCCCAATGTTGACTGGGATCAGCTCCAGCCCGCCCAGCAGGCCCTCTAAAAGGTTACGACGCAGGTATAACGACTGATGAGTTTGACAAGAAACACTATCTTACACAAGTTTGGCTGAGGAAGCTGGAGTATAAACATCTCCATACCAAATAAAAAGCAAGACAGAGCTTCCACAATTACTTTGTTTAAGTTTAATTTACTAGCAGCTTGGCTTCCATAAAGTGGATGTTACACCTTTCAAACTGTTTAGATATAGAGTATTGCACCATGTTGCAGTTGTTAAAAATTTCCAAAGCTTGAAAGGCTGCCTGGTAAGGAAGAAAAAGCACAATAGTAATCACCCGGATATCACAGCCAAACAGTTAACGTTACATTTTCCACTTGACCAAACAGCTGAAATTGTCCAAACCTTCACACCTATTTCAGGCAAGTCAGGCAATTTGCTCAGTCCTGTCCTCCCCATTACCTCCTTTTCTCTTTCAACAAGACAAGATGGACAAAAATAAAGTTTTAGCCTACATGTGTAGCACAGCGGCATGAATATTTTTGTTAAAACGTTTTTTGTTGTTCGGTGATATACCTAGCTTTTCAGCTTTAACAAATTATTCAGTAACCTGGCCTGTTTTTGATGAACACTGACATTTGGTGAGATTATATTATTTTAATTTCTAAAGAGTACACCCCATTGCCAGGGATATTTCTGTCATTGTCTGAAACCTGTTGATATGTGTATGTCCCTTTAATCTCAGTGTGTTATTGCTCCCACCTGTGGGACATACTGACATTGTGACTCATGGTTCAGTGGCTTTAAGTAGATTTTTCACCAGGCAGCAGTAAGCCCGCTGCTTCCATTCAGGCTTAGCTCACCACAGACTGGTACTGTACGCTACAATAAATTGCACCACACTGGAATATCAAATATACATCATATTTCTCTATATTTTACTCTTACCGCCTTCTGTCTTGGTACTCATTCCTCAACACTGACGCTTGAAACCAGTAGAGATTCATAACTGACCCAACCTGTTGCCAAATCCCTTGGCAAGGTTTCTTTCTTATTCCCTCTCTGAACTGAGCACACGCAAACACACACACACACACACAGCAGTTTTTTAAGTTTTTCGTAAGTATTTTTTTTAAACCAAACTTCCTTAATGTAGTTCTAGAAGACACTGGAAGCTGGTTCAAAAAAACATAAGACGGTATGGAAGTGAAACCATTAGCCATTGAGAAATTATTCTCAGTGACATGACAAGTTGACTTCCCTTTTGTGTGTGGTTTTATATTAGACACAATTGAAAAAAATAATTGAGTTTTAATCCTGTATCCCTGTCTCACTGGTTCACTCTTAGTATATGTAAAATAAATGTAAAAAAATATATTTTCTATATAAATATCCCTCTTTTTCTCATCTGTAAAACATTTTTGAATATTTGAGGACTCATCTTGAACTCAGGGACCCATACATAAATGTGATTTGAGGTGATGCACTTATCCGTTAGCTAGTGGGTAGTTAGCAGGAGTAGTATGTGTGTGTTTTGATGTTATCCATGAATGTGGTTGAGGCCTAATTCCCGTCATTCTCCTCCTGATCAAACAAAACAGGTGAGGGAGGTTTGGGGGGCCTACAATCCTTTGCACAAATAAAAGAACGACAATTCCTCTCACAATTACACCTCAAAATATGTCACATCACTGAAGCTAAAGATGCTCCACCGTTTCACTGTGACTTTGAAGCCCGAAGATTGAGGGGGCATTTAGGGAATTTGCTTGATTGACAGGCCAACTGAAAAAAAACTAAAAAAACTGAAGCATAAAAAGACGCTTCGCTCAAAGTTACCTACATAAAGCTGGCAAGTGCAAGGCATCATAGCTATAGCATTATAGCGAACTATGCTTAATCAGACACGTCAGATGGATGTCTTAAAAACTAATCCAGTGTAGACACTTGTGTGTATCTTTAATGTTAAGTCTTACCATACAAAATGATCTTGGTTGAGAAGAAGATCGTTTACATGCAAATTTGCCACAACAGCCATTAAGCAAGCATTAACACAAACATACATATTCAAACTAGGTTCACTATAAATTCATGTTTGAATGCAAACATAATGTAGTTAGCTGGAATACCGGCTTTCTAATAATTTGAAAGCCATGATTACCATTTGAGGAAACATCTTTATTATTCCTTTGATCAATTTAAAAACGTTTAATTTGTGTCGCTAAAACTGCAATCAACGTAATATACTGCCAACAATGAGACCGTCAGATTCTTCCCTCCATGATGACACAGACATAGACTATTAGTTCATTCTCATTGCTTTCATCCCTGAAACAAGTACACAGTGAGTGTGTTTGATGACAGCTTGCATTTACTGATGTGTGTCAAGCATCTAAGCATCCTGTGGCAAAGGTCATGGCTGACGCTCAGAGGAGTGCTTATTCATGGCATTTATCCTTTTTACTGTCAGTTAGGATCACAAATGCACAATGCCATGATAGGTTATCCATACCATTAACGGAAGACACGGAGACGACAGGCAACAAAGACGAGGCTGTCTGAATGGTGAGATGGTTATGTGTTTACGGGGGAAAGAAAAAAGGGAAGGATGAGGATCATGAAATGACAGCAAGAGAATTGAAGTGCAGCGATGGGATTTGTCTCGATCCTCGAAGGGAAGATTTTTTTTCCTGTTTATTTCATTTTTATTTGGGTCTCTAGCTGGATATTTATATATTCAGTCGTGCCACCATTGGTGTCTGAAAGGGGAGCCATGAAGTGCATCGCATTAACTGTATTGACATAAACAGCTCGCTGGGCGCATTGCCTCTGCCTTTGATGAGGGTTTAAGTGGGAAGCCACTGAGAGACTTATGGAGAAACGTTCCCACGGGATCAATAGATTACAGACCTAACTAATCTTAGTGTGCTAGATAGCAGAGCTCGCAAGGCAAAATGACAGTCATATCAGCAACACATAGTGTGCCATCAGTCCTCTCTGCCCTCTAACTGTAATTATTCTTCACTCTAATATGGGTCATGAACGGGTAAGCATAAGTAATGGGTCTGTTGCTTTCCATGTGTTTTGGTATTAGTAATCTATTGCTCTGAGGCCATCATGGAATAAAAGAATATGTACTGTGTTCTACTTGCTTTTTTACCCCCTTTGCATCTCCATTTTTACATCTTATTGGATCTCCAATCAATTCTCTTTATAGCTGATATGGCATCAACATTGAGAGTCTATGGTTTTAACTTCACACTGTGGCTGTATTCTAAAAAAGGTAGGTATACCTTTCCAGGATCAATGAAACCTTACAACCGACTGCAGATCATTGATGTGGCCCTGAAATTGTTATAAATGTCAATCCTGCATCATATCTGATGGTTTCTTGGCATCATTTAGCCAAACAGCTTGAATCCGATACCTTGCATGAGGTGTATATTCATTTTTCAAAGATAGCGTTACATCCTCTTTCAGTCTGGTTATAGAAAGGGCTGTAACAAGATAATCAAGCAGTCTTTGAGCCACAGGAGTGATGGGAAAATACAAGTGATTTATTAAATCAAAGATAATAGTCACAACAATTAAAAGTGGAGGAGGATGGGACATGTAGACTTTGCCAAAAGAACTGAAATGAATAACAAAAAAAAATAAAAATAAACTACCTCGAACACAAAACCAAACAAATACAAAACCTAGCTCTCTAATCTGAAATACATTATCCAAAACAGTACACGGGTGGCAGAAATCTGTTTCTAACAGGGAAATGCTGAGTGCATGTAAATGTAACCCCCCCCAACTTATCTAGTCCTCTATTCCTCCCACCACTTACCTTCAAAGCGGTTTTACACACGGTTGCACAGGTCACACTCTCCCTGCAATGAGGCGTAGCCACAGGTAGCAGTGAACCCAGTTGTGAACAAGAACACAAGGCTAATAGCAAAATACAGCATAGCACAGAGGCTCTCATCAATTGTCTCTCTCAAGTGCTTCTCTTCTTCTTCTTCTTCTTCTTCTTCTTCTTCTTCTTCTTCTTCTTCTTCTTCTTCTTCTTCTTCTTCTTCTTCTTCTTCTTCTTCTTCTTCTTCTTCTTCTTCTTCTTCTT
>JAVQJD010013376.1:0-11685 GCA_036023655.1 Nannoperca australis
ATTACAGTATTTACAGATGTAACCATATTGTTAATATACTATGCATATATGTGTATATATATATATATATATATATATATATATAATGTTTAGTTTTTTCCTGAAGCCAGGTGGGCGCAGTGTTAACATAGAGGTGCTGGTTAACAACAATCATGTAAATTGGTTACTGATTAAAGATTCAAGTGTTTCAGATGATAGCTTTGCAAATAATTATTTAAATGTCCTTGTAAAATAGTATTGAATGTATTAGATAGTGACAGCTGACAGATAAGGTGGAAGAGAGAAGAGGGGAGATGGCATGCAGCAGGGGACCTGGGATAGAGTCAAACCCGGCTTAGGACCTAAGTCCTAAAATTGTAAAAAATAAAATAAATAAAAAAGTAGTATTAAGTAATGTGTGATTATGGGGATAGAACTCTTAGGAAGAAATGGTCCAAAGTGTCTTCTCCAGTAGTTTTAATGACTAAAAAAGTTTCAACAGCTACACTGGAAGAACAGGCTTGGAGGGTGAACTGTGCAGCATTGCTTACATTGAATGCAGACCCTTCATTGAAGGCAGCAGCAGATCTTTATGGTGTCATCTCATAAACATTTGCTCACAATCCATTATTATCAAATGGGAATCTTGAGGAACTCTCTGATTCTTTGACAAAAATTATTATTGACACTCATTAACTGTTTGAAGGATCTTAATAAGAGCAACTTGCTCCCTTATGCTGTTTCTTCTTGTGCTGTGCTTTTCTGTGGAGTAGTGTGGTAGGCCTCTAACAGCCAATTAAACTATTAGACTAAGAGCGGAAAATGAGAAATAGCCCGCATCAGTTGTAATGATTCCTAATTGCTGGCTCACATTAAGAATTTGTCTCTTGATCAATTCTGCAAAGCTAAAACCCACCCACCCTCTCATCTCTCTCCCTCTGTCCCTCAGCCCCTCTGTCTCCATCCAGCCTTACAGATCTAATTTGGTAGCTGCAGACTTTCTCATGACTTTATTAAAGGACTTTTAGATCTCCACTTTTCTCCTACTCTGAGTGGTTCAGCTGCACAGGCATTGGCTGGGGCCGCTGTAAATTAGATGACTTGATATCACATCAAAACCAGCAAAGGTGGACCCTGAATAGCGGTTGCCTCCTCATCTCTGCTCATCTCGTCTATTGTCATTCATCAAGGCTCTAAAATCAGCAGTGGGAAGAAATAATAGGACCTTAATGTCACTGAATGGTCGAGCCTTTGAAAGGATGTGCTGTCCTTCAGACCTTCTGGTTTTATAAACATTTAGATGAGAGGCAAGTGAGTGATGGCCAATGGGGAGCGGTTTGATTACTCTTTCATTTTCCTGCATGTCAAGCTTTCCGTTCTGTATGGAGTGCGGAAATAATAAGATTTGGGAACAGTTTAATTTCAGTATTTGGATAAATGTATGGTGTGCCCCAGGGCTTTTTATGAGATTCACAGTGAATGACTTGTGGTTCAGTGAATCATATTTGTGTGAATCATATGTGGAGGACAGATGAATGTTGTATTGTACAGAAATAATTAATGGAGCTTACATTAAAGGGAACCTTGAACAAGATGAGTACTTCTCTGAGATAATTTGGATTGCAGTTTCTATTTGTTCAACTTGAGATCTGTTTTGCACAAACATAATTCAGATGGAGTGAGGGCTCAATCTTATATTCCACTATAAAACTGCAGTACCCTCCTTCCAATATCTCAAAATTGTGACAGTAATATAATGGAGTAAAACTATTTTATTTTTCAACTAATCTCTTTTAGAGTCCCAGTATGTTTTAAGTCTGTTGTTATTGTTCCTGTCCCTACAAATCTAACCCAATCTTCCTGATTGATAACAGACCTGTCACCTTAACATCGGTTATAATTAAGATTATCAGTTAGCATTTAGAAAGTCTCGCTTAAGGAATATCCTCGTTCTGAAATCCTGCGAGATGAGTTGTTGCAGGAAGATGAAAGGTTCCAAGCGCTCTGTCTCTGGAGGGATCCTTTCCATAATATTGTCAGACACTTTGAATAACTGCCCGAGCTTGTCAGAGGCAAAAAACATGCATTTTTACTGGACATACATTTGGACTTAATAAGTATTAGTCATTTCAAAACAATGTAGACAACACAGAGTTGTATAAACTATAAAAACACAGCAGCAGCAGCCCACAAACACACACACTGAAGCATTAAGAGAGCTGAAACAGTTCTTGCTCTCTGTCTCACTTCTCTCCTCAAAGTTTTCAAACATCTTGAACTGAAAGAGCACCCTCACAACTGTGACAGGGATTATTGTCACAAACAGCAGAAAGGCCTCATACACCTCACTGAAGGTAAAAGTTTGTAGGCTAATCGCACAAATCTCCACTGGAGCATTTAGCCTGTGCTCCATCAGGTTGCTCCTCAGACAAAGGGAGATTACCACACACACACGCACGCACACACACACACACACACACACACACACACTAAGCTCATTTCTAAGTGCAAAGTATAATAATAGTATGAAGCAGGAGGGGTGAGAGGGAGACATCCACAGGGTGAAGTGAAATTGAAATAGCTTTAGTGAAATAGCTCATTTTTCTACATTATCACTTTTCTATCCTGACTCAGTTAGGTGAGAATCTGTCATATAATTTATCTGGTCTTCGCAGGTGTTCTTTACAACTTTTTTAATTAAAATAAGAATTGTATTGAGTAGTTGAAATCTCTGAGTATCTGGATATTGTTTCATGTGACTGTATGTGTGTTTATTTTTTTTTTTTTAAGAACTACTATGAATCAGTAATGGCAGTTCTAGAGACAAACCACACTTTTTACTAAACCGTTCTCAGGTCTCTTGGGTCAGTTCATTTCTCAAATGAAATCTAACTGTGTTTTAGACATAATCCCAAAAAAAGGGGTATTCCCCACTGTTGGTCATTTAATTATTTTGAATTATAACACTTCTCTGATTTATGAAAAAAACTAATCTGGAACCCTGCTTAATTAGTAATAATGGGTTCGCAAAATTATAATTTTGTTTATTATATTTTTATTATTTAAGGTGATGGTGAATATTATATCAACTCAGTTAATATCTTTTGTGAACAATAATACTTTGTATAGTATACTAATAGTTTTCAGTCAGGTTTTAGAGCTCACCAAAGCACTGACAGCCCTTGTGAATGTCTCTAATGAGTTTCTTTTAACAGCTGATGGAGGTGAGTGCTCAGTCATTGTGCTTTAAGATCTGAGCACTGCTTTCGAAATGACTGATCACTTTGTTCTTCTGCACCGTCTACAAACCTGGATGGTATTAAAGGAACTGCTCTACATCTGCTTCGTCCACACCTGTACAATATAACCTTTTCTGTTGTCATAGCAAATGCCAGGTCCACTGTTGCTCATTTTAACTGTGGTGTTCCTCAAGGGACCCATTCTTGGCCCACTATTGTTTTTAATATACATGCTTCCTCTCAGCAATATCATCTTAAACCAAGGTGTTTCTTATCACTATTATGTAGATGACACACAACTATATGTCACTCTCAAATCCAGTAACACCAGCAATTTAGAGATAACCTCTTTTCTTGCCTCAGTGGTATTAAATAAATATTGCATGCCCCAAAACATTTAAATATGATAATACTGATGTGCTAGTCTTTGGTCCAAAAATTCTTTCATCCTGCTTCACAGTAAGTTTGGTTCCCTGAAATATTAAACAAGCTGCTAGAAATATTGATGTCATTTTTGATGCAGATCTCTGTTTTAAGGCTCAAGTAAAGAGCATTGTCCTGTCCATGTTTTTTTCAGCTCAAGAAAAGCAGGTCATTCCCGTCTCCTATTGATTTAAAAATGGTCTTACATGCATTTATTTCTTCCCACCTGGACTACTGAAATGCATTTTATGCTAGTACCAGTCAGAGCTCCCTTCATGGACTCCAAATGGTGCAAAACAATGCTGCCTGAATATTAACAGGCATTAAGAAATATGAACACATTACTGCTGTACCAGTGCATCTTTCATTTAAATACTCCCTTTTCAGGTATGAGTCTCCTCATAATAATGGTTAATTTTTCCAGTGTGTTGGAGTCCAGTCTTTCCCAAACTTAGAATGATTTATAATAAGGTATGTTTGTGTAATTCCGTAAATTACCTGACGACAATTAAGCTAGCCACATTAGCCTCTTGCAATACTAACCGATCTGTCGTTTTCAGGGTAGTTCTGTCAGAGGAAAATACAATAAAATGTACTGTTGGAATGTGTAGCTGTTAAGTTATGCCATGTTTGTGTTTACTGCTGTTACTGTACTGAAATGGGGTTGGATAAATGTTTTCCAGCAGTAGCTACTTATTGTGAGAGGAAAGATAATTAATGTTAACAAATTAATATTTGGTTTACTGTTGCAATGCTACATGTAATGCTATTACTTAAAGAGAGGCTGATAAAGAGTAACAATGCAAAATTTGGATGGGTTCAGTGATAAAAAAAATACACTGCTGGGCTGTTGTCATAATATGCATTTTTATAGTATACAGATAAATAGTATTCTATACATAGTATATAGTATTCTATAAAAAAATAAAATACAATTATATTAATCACTTATAAAACATTAAATGACCTTGCTCCAAATTATATCAAGGACTGATTGACTCCTTATGTGCCTGGGCACTCCCTTAGATGAGTAAATTCAGCTCTGCTCGTTGTTTCTAAATCAGATGTTGTCAGGTGACCTGCGTCATCATGGTAACAACAGTCAGATGACATTCGTTGTCATAGTTAGGTAAACATAGGTTAAGGCAAAAAAACTTCTTGGTTAAGTTTCACATTACGTGTTGTAAGTTAAATATGTTACATAAGTTAAGTTGTGTACGTAACTTAAAATAAGTCTTAGGAAACAAACAGCAGTCTCCTAGGTGATGGTTGTGTGTTTGTTTGACCCATCCATTAACCTAATCACTTCCTTACTTTGTGTGTAAAATGAAACTGCATCCCTGCACATTATCAGTAATCCTACAGACTAAAAAATAAAATGACACGCGAAAAGCAAAAAATGTGTTGTGATAACACGCAAAGACTTAAGACATTGGCATGTTATTCGTACAGCATTTCGTGAGACTGGGCTGATTAAATTACATTTTTAAACTTTAACAAACCCCAAAATATTTGACATTTTTAGATTCCATAATCTTTTTTGAAATAATGCCAAATGGATCGACAGAACTACATTTATTCAAACAGTGTGAAGACAAGGCAGGAGCAGAGAGGGAGAGGGAAACTGTGGAATCCTTGGTAAGGACAAAAAAGAGATGCCTTCCTTTCTGTGAACATAAAAGATGGTACAGTACTGTTGGTATTTCAAACATGCACAGCAAGACGGCTTGCACAGTGCAGCTAAATAAATGTTATGGGCACAATATGAAAGGGTTGAACACAGCTACTTTTAGTTCTGACATACCACAACGAAATCAAAATGCTTTCAGATGGTGTCAGAATGTCAGAAGCAATTTTTTTGCAGAATTACGTTTTTCACATCAAACCCAAATGGTTTTCAACAATGTTACAACCTCTCAGTGCTGGCATCTGTTGCATTGATATTACAAACCCTGATGGACAAAAATCTTTTTTATTAGACCTTCATTCATTACACCTATTTTGAAAAACAAACAAAAAAATCTTTGTTGAAAACAAATTCAACAGATTGTATGGTTTTATAATGTACTTTGTCTTTCCTACATTACAATGGCTGATATAATTCCAGCGTCATTATAATAAATCTGTATAGGTGCTTATGTAACTATGATTGACTACAGGGGCAGTTAAAGGCCATGGACTAAACAGGTGGGATTTACACATCGAATCAGTAGTTAGTCCAAGTCATTAATAAGAGTGGCCTGCCTTTATTTATCAATCTCTCTGTTTTGTTAGTTCCACTAAATGTAATTATGACCTATATTATTCTGCATATTGGAGCTAATTGTTTGAGTTTTACTGTTATCATTTTGTCACTGTATCAATTCATGTGACATCACTTGAGGCACTTTATTCACACAGCTCCATCTGGAGACTCAAACATCTTTATACAGCTCCTTTCACATATACAGTAAAACTCCCCATTACCTGTTAACCGGTCACCTTAAATTCAACAAGCCCTTTGGTAACTTAGCAGTGGCAGTAATGTCTGCCTATAAGCAATACAAATATAATCACGTTTGGATGATAAACTTTGGTCTCTGAGTCATAGTATGTATAGAGAAAGGCCTTAAAAGTATGCTGACAAATGCAGCCTCAGTGTGGGCTGAAAATGATAGCTAGAAATTCTTCATGGAAAATCCTTGCCCTAGCTAAATAAAGACATGGAAAAATCAATGCCAGACTGAATAACGGAGAGGAAACAAAATGGCCATTCAGTCTGAATATTAAGTAAAGAAAAAGACTGCGGAAAAGGAGAGTTGGGGTGGATAATGTGCCATCTAACTATCCAGTCATCAACCTCTTTCCCTTTGTCTCTGTTTACTGTGATGGTCTGCCTCATACCCCACTGCCTCCCATTCTTCTTCTTTCCTCCAACACTTCTTCCATGCACTCTGCCAATAGTAAGCACTCCCCTCTTCCTGGCAGGTTGCCTGATGTTACAAGACTTTGATCTACTGCCACCTTTTAACAAATTCTCAATTTCCTGGTGGACCTAAAGGGATCGAAGGAGTCTGGGGAGGAGGAGCAGGAGGAGGGCGAGGCACCCACAGAGGGAGATAGAAAGGGGGTGATACAACTTGGGAACAAAGGAAAGATTGAAAGAAGGGAAGTGGAGGCCGAAAAAATTTAAAATAAAAACAGCTCCATTTTTTTTCTCCCCCCCACCTCCTCTTCTTCTTCCCCCTCAGTTTCTCAGGGATCAGCAAGCCACAGCGTGGCAAGATTTCAGACTTGGCTGCTTATCGGAAAGCTGTCTGCCCACATTGATACAGCACTTCCTTAACTTCTACCACACACTGGATGGGAAAGTAGCTGGCTGCAGCTTCCCCCATATGTTAACAATCTGAGGCCTGAACAACAAGTTTGTAGAAACAAACAAAGCCTAAAGCTGAATGCTTTACTTTGTTGTTGCTCAATAAAGTCCATTACTCACAAAGTAGTGTGTGACACATGTGGGTGTTGGAAATGCACTGGTTAGGACACTTATTAGTAACTGACATGAACACACATAAATAGACAGAAGGTCTGTCATTTTTGCAGAGAACAAATAATACCTTCCAACTTTAGGAAGCGAAATGTAATCAAAAATCAGGATTCCGTTTTTATTTGTAGAAACAATATAAATTTAACATTCAACATTTGAGACAGGTAGGTCTATGGGATTTTTCATTTAACTATACATTATTGAGTATGACTCATAGCGCCTGTAGAAGATCTTTTCAGGTCAGAAAAATAGTGTAACTTATGATGGCATTACAGTCCTCATTTATCAGATCCCTCAAAACCAAATCAGGGTGCTGAATAAAAGATATTACAACACTGATGTTAACTGACCTCAAACAGAGCTTGAGAATATTATATTGGCCTATTGTTAAAAAAAAGAATTTGCATCAATTTATTAGCATATTAGCATGCACGCCCCTACTTGCCTTCGCTTTTACCACTGGGAAATGGAAAGAAGGCAAAGGTGCAAGACTGTGAACAGAAGACATTTTAAGATGAAATGAGTTACCGTAAATTCTCAGGTCTATGGCATTTATTTATCTTAACTGCAGAGAGAACAAGACCTTTATCTGTAACAAACAGGACACAGGTGTTTGTTTTTTATTTCCCTCTGTATTCTAAGTGGGAAAGTTAGTTTCCTGTTTTCTGATCTGCTCCCGTTTCAATTTTCTGTGCAAACTCAAATACTTCCTCCATATTTACCTGTCTTGTTGAATTCATTGTAAATTTCCACAGCACTAAATCCATCAGTACAAGCCATGTCATACTCACCACTCTGATGCTCTCCCTTTCCCTTCACTAATTCAGTAATTTTTTTCCAGTTCCTTCAATTTTGTCATTTTTTTATCACCGTTATGCTGTCCTCAATACAACTCAATACTTCCTGCAAAAATGTTGCACATTGAAAGCCTCTCAAAGCATCACAAATGGCATAATCCCTCCTGTTCCTGGTAGAAGTAAGTGTTGAATTTCACTGACAGCAACTTTGCCATACTTAACAAAAGCAATAGGAAATGTTTTGTGAATGAAAACAGTATTTCTGTTGAAAAGAGAAACTTGGAACCACAGACTAGGGAATGAGACATGTCAGCTAGTAGAGTATTGTTAATTAGTTTTTGATTTCTGTCCAAAGTAGAATTGCACAAAATAATGCTGGCTGTCTCCTTATCTTCTAAACTTTTGAGTATGCAGATATCTAGTTTGAAGAACATTTTACTGGAACAGTCAATAGACAGAACCCATCAGGGTTTTTTTGTTTATGTTCAATGAGCTGCGACATTGTGACCTCTACATTTTAGAATTACATTATTAATGTACAAAATGTGTCTTGTCAGCTCATTTTTGGATGCATTCAGACTGACTTAAGCATTTCTTTTATTCACTTGAATGAGGCCAGTGACCAGCACAGCAGGGGTGCAAACACGGGGCTTCTGCAGAAACGCTGAACCTCAGTCTGACTTTTATCACAACGTAACGCAGCGTCATTCGGCAAGGTGCTGCGTTGACCAGTCAAATATATGCAACCACACTTCCTGGTAGATTACTTTAAGTTAACAGTGTATTTGTTTACCATTATCTCACTGGTCCCTGAATCAACCTGCCCCTATCTTTGAATGCAGGGTTGATTTCAGTCTGAATCCTCACTTAGGATAGCACATAATTTCCTAATTAAAAATTAAAATAAAAAAAATGTAATGGCTTTTTTACAAGGGTTAATCCACCATTATGCAATAATCCAGGCTGATATTATCGTAGTGCCAAAGTAGGAGTTACAATCAAGATAATCTACTTAAAACCATGTGGCTTAAGAGCTGTGTAGGTATCTGAATATAACATAGCTAATTATACCATGTACAGTTATTTCCTCACCTCCCCCCACCCTTGACAATGAAGCAGATATTCACCTGTGGATGCTGACATTTCTGCTGTAGTACTTCCACATTCTGAGCCCAGTGCTGCCATTTGAAAGCAGAGCATTAAAAGGAGCCAGAACAGGTCAGGTCCTCCACCTCTGTAATGTGTTTGTTTGTAACAATGGCAGATCCCATTTCCCTTTCATCATTCATTTGCCACTGGAGTCAAATTCATTTGGTGTGTCCTTTTGTCTCAATGCCATCTAAAGGTGAAGCCGTTCCCAAATAGAAATGATAAATGGTGTGACCCCAGCTTCCTTGTTCTATTTGGTCTGAGGTGACAGGAGAGCTAGCATAGCTTCCAGCCTGTATTTGGCTGCAAAGTTGAGTCCCTCACAGGCCAGGTATACCCTTATGGGGCACTGTACTTTTCATATTTTATTGAAACCATCATCTGAGTTGAGTAAACATATTAGAGTCTACATTATTAATTCCAATTTCTCTCGGATTCTGTTTGTTCACTCTCCACCCTGTATAACTGAGGTCAAATCTTTCTTCTATAGCAAACATTGCCACCATACACCCTTATCCTGAAGAGACAGAGAGAGAGGGGCATGGGGTGGAAGGAGGTTATATACAAACTGTTTCTATAAAAAGAGTTAAAGGGTGTGTGAGTTTGTAGTGTGAAGCTTTTAGAACCCCAACAAAAGTACTGATATTTAAGAGTGCAGCTAACAACATAACAGTTTTAGTGTGTTAACACTAAACATGGAGTGAGTTTTTGCCTTGCTTTATTTGTATGAATATGACTGTTTATTTACCAAGAAAAGCCATTGTTCTGAGTGTTCACTAGTTAACAGCCTACACACCTTCCTTGTGTGTTTAGTGTACCTGTCCTGTGTTTGTCTGACAGATCAGATGCTGGCTAATGTCACATTTTAGTTGTAACTCTCAGTTTTTCACCTTTCAGCTCGCAATGTTAGCATCATGGCTCTAGTGATGGCAGTGTTGGTCATTTGGTCCACCATTTTGATCTGGACAGACAATTTTGTATTGTGTGCATTTTGTACAGGTTCCCAGAGGATGAATCCTGCAGACTTTTCATCTCATTACGTTAGGTCATTACTTTAGGGTTCAGACTGAAATGTTGTGACAATTATTGGATGGATCAACAGGATGTAGTGTACACACAAATCGCTACAGGTGCTGGATGAAAAAGTGAACTAAAGGCAAGAATCAGACAAAAGATCCTTATGTATAAGTCATCAAACAACACAGGACTTTCACCCACGAGACTGCTATTTGTGTCCCATGTAAAACCAAAGTCAACCTTGACTTCTATTAACTTGCGTTACTAATGTAGAGATTTTAACCCAAACCATGATCTTTTTAATAAATATTACCATTACCATTAGTTTTGGCACCTAAAGCTAACCGAACTGTGACCGTTTCACAACATTAACCACGTTGTTTGATATTGTTACCTTGACGACAAAGGTCTGGTAAGCCTATGTTGTTTTGGGAGTCATTGACAAACAGCCTATTTTGTTGTTTAGCTTGGAGGATTTATATATTAATGTTCAATAGAACAGGTGTTGCACTGTGCACCTCATCATGGAGAAGGTGGTGTGATATTGCTGGCAATAGTAAAGGAAACTGTCAGAAGGACAATTTTGCATAATCTACTGCAAGGACATAATGTGAGGTGGTCTTCTGTAATGTTACTACATAGAAACATTATCTTTAACATTTGGATGAGAACCATTTTGCATTTCCTCATCAGTCACTGATTGCTCATAGAACAATTACCTGGACCAGAGCCTGCTTCAGATGCAACGGCATCAGGCACTTGGGTTGCAGACAAGTCCACTTTGCAACCTGGTTTATCTATTTGGAATCTGGAGAATTGGAGTTGTTGCCAGCTATTTACATTAAACCAATTATGTAAACTTATGTAAGCCATTTCATGCTTATGACATTTAATTCTTAAGTTTCCACTCTAATTCACACATTACTAGTGTGGCATCTGATCAGTGGCGGGCCGTGCATTTCACACCTAGGCCTTCAGTGATGTCCTGCTTAGTCCGACTTCAATAAATACCTCTCATAATACCATTATTTATGACACCATGTGACCACGGCTGGAGAAATAGTATACAGAAACACACTTACGCACTACTGGGCATTGCATCACCTCAACTGTGTACAAAACGCGCTATTTTCCAGCGCATTTAAAAATCAATAAACTCGCATCAGCAATTAAAACATATCTCTACGTGGTACTGTCAAAACAAAAAAATAAAAGGGTGTTTAAAATTATCTGTCTAAAAAGTTTTAATAAGTTCACACAGAATACAGGAAAGCTTTAACAAGATTGTACAGTAAATTGCAAAATCGCACTTTAATATCAGAAAGACACCAACAAGACGGCCACATGTTGGCGACAGCCAGCGGCACAATAAAAATAGTTCTATGAGTACATGCGAGGCCCTCTAACGGGCTTCGCTATTGGTTATCCCCTCGAGGCTCCGCCTCGACACCTGAGTCAAAGTTCAATGTACTCATCCACCAATCAGGGGGTAGTATCCTCCTCCTATATAACCCCAGTCTGTGCCTTGCCCGTTTCCCCTGAAAACTCAGCAACC
>JAVQJD010013382.1:0-15906 GCA_036023655.1 Nannoperca australis
CACACACACACACACACACACACACACACACACACACACACACCTGGCCAGAACATATCATGGCATCACACACCCCCATTAGAATAGCATCACTTCTATTATATATTTTACATTTGTCATTGAATTTTGCATTTTTCAAATTATAACTTGCTATAATTACCAGTAATAATCTGTAATCTTGTAGCTCAGTGTTAGTTTGTTTTTTCCAAAATATACATTATTGTACAATTACTGCTACAGTAGTGTTTAGCGTTAGTGGGCTCTGTAGAATTGCTGCAAGCCGCTTCTGGAAAAATACGGCTGATGTCCTGCTACAACTACACCTATTATTCCATAATGTGAGTGTGACAACAGCCTATTAGCCGGTGAGGCTGCACTCTTAATCAAGTTACTGTTCTTTAATTCACCTTTTTAGTTTTCACACAGAACAATGTACGATGAAGCTGAAGCTGAGAGCACCCGTTAAGCAGCAACATCACTTTCTGTGTGCCATTGTGTTCTTTGTTTTCCAGGAAGAAAGTAGCGTTGCCCAACACAGCGGTGAGTGCAGCAGGTTGTGTGATCAGAATAGCCGCTAACAGTTCACGGCCAACACGTCAGTTAGTTAACAGATTGAGTATTGTGTCCAAGAATATTTCAATTCATACCTTCAGAAGCTGAGTGAACGCTGAGACACTGCCTGTTAACAGCAACGTGGAAATGACTTTGGGTTAATCATGTGCCAAGGTGTAAGTTGTTGCAGCCAACCACTTTCAGTTCTTGGCATCGATGCTTGTCTTTTTTTCCCAGCTAATACAGTCACTATAAATACCTGTGGGACTCTTTTGGCAAAGATGTGCCATAAGTTAATTTGCATAAATCTCTCATTGAATAAATCAGAAACCCAGAGGCAGAAGCTTGTGTAACTGTAGAGCAAAAGAAAAGTGCAATTTGCTCATGCAGTCTGTGGAGCATTTCTGTCTCACCACACAATAAGCTAATATCCTGTCTAAACTCAAGCCAGCCACTTGTCCACTCCACACTCTGTCAAGTGACCCTCTTGGATTGTGTGTTCACAAGTGACCACTCAACTGCTTTTCTGTTTTGGTTGAAATTTGAAATTAACACTCAAATTTGCAAATGTAATATAGATGCCCCTAAAAGACCAAACACTGCTTTCATTAAACGGCAGTGCACGTGGCGTTGCTAGGATACACTGCTGAGATGTGCAGATCAGCTGGCATTGACACCTGACGCAGGTTCTAGTAGAAAACGTCTCCCTACTTGTGGATTGTTACCAGTTTGGAGACTCACACTGATGATGGGCTTCAAATCATCGCTGTGTGGGAGGAGAGTTATGGCTTGAACTTGTCGCCACAGTTTCTTGCACGACTTTCTGTTTATTGTCCATATGAGTTATATGCCACTATGAGGGGTGTACTACATCATACAATTAGTGGAAATATAGGTTACTTTCTATTTAACAGTGTTCTTCCAACTTTGTGTTAACAGTTTGTAAGAGAAGACCCTTTCTGATTTCAGCAAGACAAGTCCTCTGTGCATTAAATGAAGCCCCTTAATTTTCAAAGTTATCAGTTAATTCAAAGTCAAACAAGTTTTAAAAAGTTAATAACTTTTTTTTAAAAGAGTTAAAGCACTGAAGCCCCATGAAATCCTTATTCATGAATTAAGTTTCAGGTCAGAGCTGTTTGTTTTTGTGCTTGTTGCTTTGGAGAATCTCTTCAAAGACTTAATCAATAAACATGTACTTTTAGAAATCTGTACTTTTTATTACCTTTTTCAAATGGATGAAAACTTTGGAAAGCCAAGCAAGCCACTCCGTAAGCATCACCCCCAAAAAGACACAGACAGATTGGATTCCTGATGATCCCAAATTTAACAAGCAGATCATTCGTGTGCTGTGTAAATCAACATGTGAATTCTGTGTCTGTTAGTTCAAGCACCACTCAGATATCCAAGCTGTTATTGTGTTTATGTGCCCAGTTACCTTGACTACAGTGTGCGTTCGACCTCCTGCATACAGCACACCTTTTCAGCTGTTACATGACCTTAATGCATGGAAAAGCTTGGCTGTGGATAGAAGTCATCTTGTTAGAACTGGAGGTGTGGCTGAGGGATCCACATTGTGCATCAGCCAGGGAGATGCTTTCTAAAAGTCCGTTTTTTTAAGATCTCCCAATCAGCATTAATAAAAAATAAAATACACTGACTTAAAATGTTATTTGATGTGGATGATTGAGATTATTATTGTTTACATTGTTGTTGTATTCCCTTATTTTTTGGGTGTTTTCCCGTTCCTCCTGTGTCCTGTGCCTCTTAGTATTTTTTTCCACTTGAAGATAGTTTGTGAAACTAACTAATGTGCTCATGATGATCCTGTTTTTCCTGTGTTCCAGGTCCACTGCATCTCCTCCAGCCTTCCCAGCTTGCCTGCCTGTCCCCATTCCCCCAGGCCCATCCAACTCCTCGCCAAGTCTTCCCTCAGCTATCGGCTCTCACTCCACTGGATTTCTACCACTCACCGCTTCTCTTTTCCCCCGTGTTCTAATAAACCAGTGTGTTTCATCCATCTACTCCTGTGTCCAACACTTGGGCTCTGTCTGGCACCATGCAACATAACTAGTCATCTGTGAAATCTGTGAATTCTCTTATATGTATTTGTTCTTATTATAATGGTTATGAATTGTCTTCAGTTTATGCTGGGAACTATTTGTTTTAAAGAGATGGCAGCTGTTTTTAAATGGCAGACAGCTTGTTTGGGAGCAAAGTTTTCAAATACAGTACACCCCTCTGGCCTACAGCAATATTCTGGTAAATTGAAGGCACCTTTTCTCTAACCAGATGATCTTTGCAGCAGGGACTGTCATTCTGCTGTTGTTGCCACAGAAAAACGAAGACAGGCGGGTGAGGAGGGACCCGGACCGATATATTGGGACTCTCCAGTGCACCCAGAGGGACCATTAGGAGCACGTCAACCTTATAGAGTGCAGCCTCACCGGCTAATAGGCTGTTGTCACACTCACATTATGGAATAATAGGTGTAGTTGTAGCAGGACATCAGCAGTATTTTTCCAGAAGTGGCTTGCAGCAATTCTACAGTGCCCACTAACGCTGGAAACTGGCCCTTAAGCAAGGCACGTATACCAGCTGTAAATAAGAGTTCACTACATATTCTGACCTCCTGGTGTAATGAGATGGGTTGGGGCTCCATTAAAGAAAAGGTATTTTATCTTTCAAGGACATGATCCCAATTTGAAGACCCAATCTAACTATATTAAACATCGTAACAACCTAACTTTAGATTAAAGGCGTCCCTTAAATTGTAAAACAAACTGCAGAAAGTGTTTGTTCACTTTATTGATGTCATAAACTGTCTATCAAAAATGTAAATTCCACACTCTGCCTGACACTGCTTTCTCTGCAGTACTTACTTATCTTATTAAATGACTCATTATTGATTGTCCCTGAGTTTACATCCTTCTTAGCAATTATTGATGAGACCTGAGACTCAATAAAAATTCAGACTATGTTTCCAGCTATCGATTTAATAAAGGACTATATGAAGGTGAACAGCCATATTCTATAACACCAGTCACCACTGACAGAATATGAATGCTACATTACTGGATTGAAGCCTGCCAGTAATCTCATAATGGCATGAATCAATGCAGCTATCAAATTTGTGCTTCTTCATCACAGAGTTGCTCAAACCGGCTGCCATGATGGATGTCACCAGCCGGGATACGCAAGGAGCAGGCCGAAACCTGATTATGGTCTTGAGTGAGTGGGTGCGTCGCAGTAATGAGATTAACATACTGTCTGCGTGTGTGTGTGTGTGTGTGTGTGTGTGTGTGTGTGTGTGTGTGTGTGTGTGTGTGGTTTTGCATGCTGTAGTATTTATGTCGAAATTTCAGCATGTGTGTTAGTTTGCGTGTGTGCATGTGTGTGAGAGAGTTTAAATGTAACCAATATACTGTGTGTGTGTGTGTGTGTGTGTGAAATCACATTACATTAAAATGTCAGATTTGTTAAATGGGTTTTCCTGCCTTCCAGGTAGCCATTGGCTTCCATTAATGTTCATATGACGTGAAAATCAATTAGCAGGCTTTTGAAACATGCTGTAGACAGGTAATCCATAAAGATAACTTAACTGACAAAAAAAAAAAAGTAGACTTCATGTTTAATGTGATGTATTTCATATATGTATTAGATTTCTGTAACATGCAGAAGTAAATGGAAACCAATGGCAGCCTGAAGGGTGACAAAAACACAAACAATCTGAAAGATGACAACTGTTATACTGCTTTAAGGTTTCACTAGGGCATGCTCGTTAAAGAGGCCATTTTGAGCCAGTGGGCAAAGTAACAATCTTACAAGAACAATGAATAAGACTTGTTTCTCAAAGCTACATTCTTAAATGTGTTATTCGTACTGTAGAAACATGGTAAAACCTAACAAACATGGATATTTTGTCCCCTGGAAAACTCTAGAGCCAATGCGTGGACAGTCGGCAAGCTTGTCGGCCAAAACAAGTTGGCATTGATAATGAGCAGGCGGTCAGTTTCTGCATTTCTTTGTTTATTAAATGAAAAACAGCAACTGCCAAAAGCAAGAGTTCATTACTGTTTTCTGTTTATTTTCTATTAATGCTATCCAATTAGCACTTGCAATTAACTCATTAAAATGAGGTTTCATTAGGATAAGCAGTACACATGCAGTGGGAGGAATACTCAATGGACGACTAAGAAACCTTTAAGCAGATGGAAATTAATACTGCTCACATTTGGAAGGTATGGATCAAACCATCGACCAAGTTGCTTGCGGTGTTGTAGCAGCAGTTAGAACAAAACAATGAAATGATCATTCCTTCTGTTGCATATGTGTGCTATCCGCTTCCCCTTCCCTGGCCGGCTTTCAGATTTTTTTTTCTATACTGTCTCTCTGTCAGACTCTCTCTCCCCCCCAGAGGGATTCCACACATGCTGGGGTTTTCCTGTGTTTAATCGCCTTCTTTTCTTTGAAGTCTGCCCAACTTTCTCCCCTCCATTTTTCCTCCCCTCCCCATCCTTTCCTCTCTCTCTTCACCTCTCTTTTCTTCTCTCACTCTCCAAACTCTTCTCTTTTTTCCTTCCCTCTGGTCTCATCACCTCTCCGGATTGCCTTCTCATGTCTTTCTTTCTACCTCTCTTCTCATCTCATCTCCTTGCCTCCTCGCCTCTCGTCCTCCTCCTCCTCCTCCTCCTCCTCCTCATCCTCCTCCTCCTCACCCCATGTAGCCGCCCAGCTTGCTGCTATGCTGTGTACCCATGCATCACCGTGACCACCCTGTCTGCACCCGCTGTTAAACTATTCCTGGGAGAGCTCACCTGCGAGTGGAGGGATCTGTGGAGAAGAAAGGAGAAGAGTGCAGAGAGAGTAATGGAAAAATAAGTTCCACCCCCTTTAACAGCTTGAAGTGACCAGATACTGTGTTTTGCAAAAATGTAGTGTGCAGAAGCATCTCATCCAATGCATATTCTATTGTGTCTGAATGTATATAAATATTCTTTTGTGGACTGCACGCAGCAGCATGTGAGTAAATAGTATCATACTGAGAAAGGAATCACAAAGGAGTACAGGGAAAGAACAAGAAGAAATAAAAAGAAATAGACGTGCTGTGTAGTCACGTTGGTTGTTATTGTGAATAAAAATATGTTCTTAGTTAAACTCCAGTGGACAAGATGCAAAGGGCAGATTCTTGATGTCACTCTGGATTTTTCTCAGGTTTATTTTAATAGTTACCTCTTCTTGCCATTTGGGGCTGCCAGTGTGCAGTGTTGCCTAATGCAGTCTGATGATGTACATAATGTGAGCCGAGGATGATGGCATCCATCAGTTTATTAGGAAACGTGCGGATGAGAGAAGATATAATTAACAACAAGTAAATAAACTATATTATGACAAAGTTAAAGCACAGACACATATGTCACATAGTGTTCCATATAGAGCCGAGGGCCCTGTCCAAGTCGAGCCACTGTGTGCAAGCAGAGCAGCGGTGCACTGGATGCTTAGGCAGCATCTATACATGTTATTCTCAGCCTCTCTAACACATGGGGCTGTCTGACTAATGCTCGACTTTGCTGTGAGCCAAATGAGCTGAGTCTAATGAATTAAATTAGAATTGCCGGCTCACTGCAACAAGATGTATAGCATGCAGTGAGTAAATACATGTGTTGAAAGTAGTCACGTAGCAGATTTTTTTGAAGCACATCTTTAAAGCTACCCAGAGGCGCTAAGACTACCTGCTCCCGAGATACCTGCTTCTGCAGCGCTTACTTGTTTTTCCTCTTATTTTTAATTTCAAAAAAGAACCACAGTATTTTGACTTTGGTAAAAGGGGCTTTGCTTTAGTTAAAGGAGCAGGATGGCATGAGACTGAAATATGGAAATACAATTATTAATTAGGTTAATAAGTAATAATATAAACTATCAATAGAAGCAAATAGAAAAACCCAAACCTCTCTGACTTTGTATAGAGTACAAAGACTGTACAAGTCAGATCTAAAGGAAGTCTAGGGGAAAGAAAACTCCCCAAACATAACACGACTCTTTACTTTATTTAATTGAAAATCACAATTAATGAACGTGCTGGTAGAATGCTGGTGTGATGGAACAGATGGCATGTTGATAAAATGTATCATGCTAATTTACACCGGAGAAGTCATGTTGTTGGAGTATATGGCATAAAAGTAGTTGTGACAGGGGCACACTAGAAATACTACCATGCTAGCATGCTAATGCTAATAACCACACTATTATTACACACTTTTTACTCAGATTTAAACAGGAATTGAATAAAAGCAGTTTTTACTGCAGTGGCATTAAGCTTTGCACTTTTCATTATCTGAGATTTGCTTAGCACTGGACAGTGCTGTGTTTAGAACTACTTTTGTAATTGAAAGATGAAAAAAATAATCAAACAAGGTGTACGCTGATACACGCTGTATTACAACGGCTGCCAAACAAAGTAACCAAACCATCTTCTGTCCACTCCTGAGGATTGACTTTCCCATCCTGTCTGAATCTAGAAGACACATTGTACTTGTCCAGCTGTCCCACAGGAATCCTGAAGGACCCGCGGGATTACACATCCAATGTCCAACTCTTCTGAACACACAACCCCACAATTTGACATCGGACAGTATGTCTCTATCAGTTGTAGTACACCGTCGTATTTATTTAAACTGAAATACTGCAGTTCTAATATAAATCTGCTATGAACGACAGTTGAGCGACAACATATTCAGTCATTAGTCTTTAATTAATAGTCTTAGTTAATCATTAGAAATTAAAAATATAGCAACATCTTTTATGAGGTCAAACTGCCAAAAGCAACTGTGCTGAACCTTGTTGGACTTTGATGAAAGAAAACGGTCCAAAGGCAGTTGTGTAAACACTTGACTGCTTGCTTATTTCCAGCCTTGTAAACCACTCAGGACCTACAAAAGGAGAGAATTGTTACATGTACATCTAATCAATAAATATAATATTAATCATATGTGGATGTTCTGAAGACTATACACACACAATGTGTGGCTTACACACACATACTGTACATACATACATGATGTTGTACCACAGAATTCCCTCCATGGTTGGCAGATTGGTACCAATATGTTTTAATGCACCTGCTGGGTGACAGATAGCAGGGGGTTTTCAACACTTCCTGTGCAAGACCTCTGCTGAGTGAAGGTAGTCTAAGGTTTAATAAAGTGTACAAAAGTTGTCCAATGTCAAAGTCAAGTTAGGTCAATGAGAAATCCCTTCTAGCCAATGAAGAAATACTTGGAACTTACAGGATCAAAGGCGAAGAGGAGACAACAGAGGAGATGAAAAAAAAGAAGGTGGAGTACGAGGACCCTGGGTTTGGTAAGAAAAAGAAGCAGAGCAGTGGGGGGAAATGGAGGGGAGAGGGGGTGAAGATAGAACAGGAGATAAGAGAGGAGGTGAGCAGATGAGAGGGGAAATAAAGGAGAGGGAAGGTAGATTGCATGGGAGAGAAGAGATGGCTGCACTTCAAAGAAGTAGCAGATTCAAAAGTGGACCATCTTTTCATGAAGACCGCCTAGTGAGAGAGGGATTGGGAGAGACAGTGAGGGAGAAATGGGGAAAAATGAAGAAAGATGGGCAGCTGGGTGCAGAACGGTGGGCAGGTTGAGGGGAGTGGAGGTAGAAACATGGAGGGGGACTGTCAAAGGACCAGGAGAGGTGGTCTGACTCTGAACAGTATGCATTTCCATAACAACTTTGACGCCATGAAGCTGCACACCATTCCCACCATTTGTTTCCCTGATGTAGATAGACAGAATATTTCTCTCCTACAGATAACCAACAATGGATTATGTTTTCCTATATATCTTATCATTTTATCACATGAAAGCTAAAGTCATAATTTATCTGCATAATTATTAATAAGTGCAGGAAGTGGCATGGTGAAACACGTCGGAAATATTATTTCACCTTTTTAAATAATCTCTGATGAGTGTTTGTGGATGCATTATTCTCTTGTAGTATGAAAAGGTTTCACATGTTTATGGTTTTCAACCTAAGTATCCTGACGTGACCGCGTGACTTTACCGCCGCTGAAGGTTTAGAGGAGCTTCTAAACACAGAGAGATGCAAAATAAACGCAAACTGCAAAGACACTCCAGCGGTAACATCTGTGAACATTTGTTTCATGTTGGATCTGAATTCACACATATAAAAAGAAAGAAAGAAAACTGTGCATCAGCTTAACATAAAGTGACTCACAGAACAATAATGCTAGTGACAGAAACACTGCTAACTAAATATTAATCATACGAGAGGAATAATTCAGCAGCACAAATGACAGATTTCAGCGTCGGTGGTTTGACAGTTTCTTTGGAGGTTCAATACAGATTGACACCGCCTGCCTTGTGGGCGTCTGATGGGCGTTTGCATTAAGACTGGTTAACTGGCTCCACTGTCCAGCACATCACAAAAACAAGGCCCTGCTGCATTACTGACATCAGGTTTCAGGTGTCGTGTGTGTGTGTGTGTGTGTGTGTGTGTGTGTGTGTGTGCAGGTATATGTAAACATATACATATGTATGTGTGTCACTACTCCTGTTTCTCTCCCCCCAAAGAAATAGAAAGAACTGCTACTGTGTGTTTGTGTGTGTGTGTGTGTGTGTGTGTGTGTGAGTGTGTGCTCAGAGTAGACTAATTGTCCAGTTCCCAGGGTACTTGTAATACAGCCACAGTTCATTTACTGTCTTTATCTGCCCCTATTAGAGAAGAGTAGAAAGGGATTTAGTCGCCACCTCATATGAAAACCACACTAAAAGCTGCCTGTGATCCAGAAGAAATGGCCTTAATTATCTCTCTTTCTCTGTTGATCTGTTTTCTGCTCCCACCTTTATTTACCAGTTGGGATAAATGCACTTAAAATGATTTGGCAGTGGCGATGATGTGCATACAGATGAAGAACTGAATGGAGAACAACATAACTTCAAGAAGGGACCAGAGGACTCACTTTGCATTATGACAGCTGGAGTGGTTTTACAGATCATTTTTAGTCAATAATGTATCTCGAGTTCGTTTTGTTTTCTTCGGGTAGATTCACACAGCGTCTCAAACATTTTCCACTTCCACTGATTTTTCCACAGTTTGTAGCGAATCTGCATCTTTTGTCATCAACTCTGTATGCAGTTGTGTCCCCTGAACACACCTTCATTGAATCCTGTGTGCCACAGAAATGGTGCGATTTGGTGTTTTTTTTTGGTCAGAAAAAGCTACTGCAAATAAACACTTCAAACTTTAAGCTGACGTTTATGTTTATGAATAAACAGCGAGGTCCTTTTAAGAGACGACCACAAACATCTTTGACTCTGTCGAGATAACTAGGATGTTGTTGTTGGTGAATATTTTGTATTCTTCAAAATGTAGGTGTTTTTTTTTATCTTTTCTGTAAGTGCCCCTAAATTAAACAAGATGCACACACACACACACACAGGCTGTATAGGTGGCAAGCATAATCCACATAACAACCAGGTAACCCTGCTGCACTATAGCCATGATACAGTAAGACTAAAACCCACACAATCATGTATTATTACATTTAATGAGGACAGCACTATTTCGGGTTTTTTTCCTGAAAGTGTAAGTCCACAAAGATGTGTGTGGGAAAAATAATAATAACTGAGAAATACCTGTCCTCTCTGGAGTTGCTGTCCTTAGTTTTTGTAGGTGTGTGTGTGTGTAACTTGTATTTTCTTCAAAGTGGCTTTCACACCCACAGGAATTGTACTCAACCATTAAACAACAGGCTCTAAAAACCCCTAACACCCCCAAAAGTCTCCTTAAAGCTGCTTGTAAACCTCCCAAGTCCTGTCTCTTAAAACTCTCAGTCACATTACTTTCTCCTTTTCCTCTGATCCTTTCCTCTCATCATGCCTCCATTCCGCTGCTCTTCCTCCTTCTTTTGTTTCACTCTCTTAATCTTCCTCTCTGTCTTATTATCCCTGTTAGTTATCTTCTCATCAAGCCTTTCTCTACACCTATTTCTCAAATCTGTCCCCTCTCTCTCTTTGCGTGACCCTGAAACTTGTGCCTAATGAGCTCCGTCTGAGTGTGTGCGTGCATTTGAGATTCTATCTGTTTTATAGTGTGATGTGAAGTGGAAGCTAATGATAGGGTAATTAGTGGCAATGTCTTAGCTATTATAACACACAGTCTTTCAGATGACACAATCAGCTATTTTTTCAGTTCAGTGAAACAATTTATTAGGGCTCAAATATAATCTGACAGCATGCTATCAATTTCCAGTTTCTCCCAATGCGCCCGCACGCACGCGCGCACACACACACACACACATCTCTTCTCATCTAATGTTTGCACACATTGCTTAACAGTGAGTTGAAACTTTCCCATGAACCCTAGAGTTGACTTCACTTACCAAGAGATGTACGGTTTCAGCCACCTCAGCCTGAAGAAGAAGAACAAGAAGAAGAAGAAGAAGAAGAAGAAGAAGGATGAAGCCAGAGGAGATAAATGTTCCATGTGTTAGGATGAAAACCTTGTTGGGATTTTGTTCGTAGTGAGCAAACTCATTCAGATTACATTCTTGTATGTATTTAAGTGTACTGCTGCATGTCAGAAGAAAAAGTTGGGGGAGCTTCTTTTCAACAATGTTGTTTTGCAGTGAAGTGGTAGCTATTTATATTTTTCAGTGCTTTTTATTTGTTTTAGTACAATTGTACTTGTTGTATTACTTAAACAGGTCATCCTTACCTTATTATAGTATATATAGACAGCCTGGCCCTAAGCTGGCCAATGGGAATTCATCTTTCTACAGAGTCATAGAGGGATCTATCCATGTTCATATAACTAAGGTTACAACACACCTAACCTAAGAATTTTTTCGTCTGTTTTGAGCTGAAGAAGACAGAGCTCAGTTTTTTCTTATAACATTAAATAAAAAATAGTGTTTAATATTGAAAAACCCGATTCTAAGGAACACGGTCAAGCTAAAAAGTGTCACAGAGAGAATCCGAGCTGTTGAAACAGCCGGGGGGGAATAACACCTCTGACTGGATGGGTTTTGAACACAGTGTCAAGCATACAGTCCATTTCAAAAAGGATAAAGGCAAAAATATTGACGTGACATTTTCAGAATTTGATAATCCCCCTTTACATTGTCATCAACAATGTCAGCTGAAATTAACAGTCAGCTACACGGGTGAAGTCTCTCTCCACCATCTCAGTTTCTCTCTGTACATTCTGGATGCGAGCGAAAGAGGAAGAGGTCAGTAGCAGCGTTTCTACTCCTCCTCTTGTCTTCCACCTGACCTGTCTGATGGGAGTTGATAGTAGATCACAGATTACAACTACAAAAAGGAAGGAAAGAGGAGAGGCTGGTGCTGAGGTACAGAGATAGACAGTACCTGTTGGAGGGGAGAGGGAGCCGTTCAGTCCCTGCTGGCCCAGCAGATTACAGATAATGATGGTAGGGGTGGACGGATGGGTTGGGGTGCAGGACATGACAGGACATCCCAGCTACTATCTCTGCCCTGCCTTCCCTGATGGAGTAAAGACAGAAAGGGTAGACAAAGATGAGTCTGAATGCAAAGCTCTGGTTGGAGGTTTTTCTTTCTGTCACATAGAATCTTTGATGGAGACTGAGAGACTTTCAGCGTCTGAAGCAGCTCTGTTCCTCTGTGTCTTGTGGCTCATGGCAATTTGAGCAATAGAGGACACAGTGATTCTCTTTTTTCAAGAATTACTTATCAAGTGCATTTACTTTTCCAAGTTTCAGGGTGAGCTAGTGCAGATTTTAGGATTCAGTACCAATTTAGCTTGTCCCACAACTAGAGTGAGGCTAAACATCCTATTTACAGTTTTGTCACAGAAACAGAGTTTGGCCAAGGCATTAATGTGGCTCAAGAACTCTTCAGGAAGTTTGTAGTCAGGGCAGATTTTAATGGCAGTCATTTAAATCCAATAACGCTTAGACTGATGTGTAATTACTCTAGATGAAACATAACCATATCAGGATGTTAAACCTTTCCAGGGACCCAGAGATTTCACGGGAGTTCTGCAAACAGGCCTTTCTATTTTAACCCATTACTAAAAATACAGTGACATGAGAACGTCTAGGAGAACAGTTTTTATTCATTTCAGCCACTTGTGAAGGATGAGGATATCCAGAAAGAGATCAAGTTAAACAAGTACATGTTCACATTGAAAGTAACCAGTTTAGGTGGTTCAGCCTCTGATGAGGATGCCTCCTGAATGTATTCTGGACACGTGCAACTGAGACCCAAAGCGCAGACCCAGAAGACCTTGAACATGTTTCAAATCACATCCAGCATGGGAATACCTCAGGATCACCCAGGAAGAGCTGGAGGATGTGGCTCGAGGGATGAAGGTGTGGGCTACTTTGCTCAAAATACAACCCAGAATCAGACAAGCAGCAGAAAGTAGATGGAGGCATTGAAGGATTCTCTCCCCTACATTTTGGCCCTCCAACCTCCACACTTAGCTCTCGAGACTGCACATAAACAAGAGTAAGTAGTGGTGGGTAGAGTCTTTTTTAAATAAATGATCCCAGAAATGCAACAACATGGAGGTTTTATTTGCTGAGACTTGCAAATCGGGACGTTCAACTCTTCACCAGACAATGGCTGTAATTCACATTTTTGTTCCTGTGAACGATAAGGAAGATGAAGAAGAATAGGTCTTTAATTAGTCTAAATAGCTATTTTGGTGATTCAGAGTAGAAAGAGAAAATTTCAATAAAAAAAGAATCTGTAATTTTCCACATGTACACGTTTTCACATAATCGGCTTTAATGTGGAGATAGCCAATATCTCTCCTCTTTTCTATCTTTGTTCTCTTTCTTTGTCTCCCTGAACCCACCATTTCTCCGTCTTGCTTTGTTTCTGAAGAATAAAAATGCAAAAAGGCTGAAAGGTGACACAGGGTTCAGCAGTTTTATTTGGAGGGCAGATGCAATCCTCATGTTCTCAATCAGGTCACCTCATATGATTACCAAAGCTCCCCCCCAACATACACTCACATATTACAAGTAATATGGTCCTGAGCTAACTTCATTACACATGACTGAATAAGAACCACATGACGTCTGTGCGCGGATACTGCGTGCTTGACTCTGGTGTTTGTAACCCCCGGGTTAAGGAAGTTCATTGGGAAATCTAAACCATTTAAAAACATTACAGGCGTATTATGTCTGGCTACTCTATACCTGTGAATCCCTCATATTCAATTTAAGGTCAAGACCCCAGAATTGGTCACCGTCTGTTGAATCTCCATATGGCACTGCAGGCATAAAGTATACAGTATATTCAGTATATATAGTGTATATTTGTTTACACTATAGCTTTACGACAGGGTTTTGTTGGGTCTCAGTATTCTAAGTGGTGCCAGTGCACAATAAAATCGGTTAAAAAAAGGCATCTTCTGGTACAATATTAAAGAAAGAGACGGGCTCAGTAAGAGTCAGAACTAGTGTTTGGGCAAAGCACAATGCCGTACACAGTGTAAGGGCCCTTTTGGCAAATTGGTGATTTGTGACATTGGGCTATAAAACATTTAATTGACTTGACTTACGAGTTCCAGCTACACTAAAAACTGTGAGAAATCCCTGCAACACACAGGAGAAAAGGCTGCTTTAAAGCCCCTATGTGTTGCTTTTTATTGATTATATCATCTTTCAAATGACTCCCATTATTTGTAAAAACTTAAATCAAAATGAAATCAATCAAATGACTGTATCCTGGTAAATGAGTTCAGTCTGTGTTGTTTTCGGCTCTTCAATCTTAGCGCCCTTTTTAGTATTACCACCAGGGGGCATCAAAGTCAGAATGTAGTGGCTTTAATAAACACCGATGAAGACGTAATATTTGATTTAGAGAAATCTGCATTTGCACTTTGTTGAGCGACGCAGTCCATCTGATTTCAGCCCAGTGGTCCTGGATGCACATTAATGCCAGCTTGTAATGACTGCTCTCTGTTTCTGTCTATCTCGCTATTTTCCATGGGAACATCATTATTTTGTTGAAGAGATTTTGTATACTGAGAAGGGAATGCTGTGTTGGCTGGATGGCATGTTGATGTGAGCCCTGAAGCACAGCAGAAATATAACCATCATCAATTTTGTACTTGTTTTTTTCTTAAGAAATGGCCACATTTAGACCCTCTACAAGGAGCTGGGAGGAGCACTTTTAGTAACAGTTTTGAATATATGTCAAATACATAACTTTTTGTATCATTTTGTATCATAATTAGACAAAGCAAAACATATTTTTTAATTTTGTTCAGGTTTTTTCCAATAAACCATTTACTCTTCCCTGTATTCACATTCTTTATATCTGTTAATAAAAGTATGTTTTTAATCTCCTACCTCCATCTCTCTATATCTTTTCTCTCTCCTGTTCTTATCTCTCTGTGTCTTATTAAGGATGACTGATGCTGTGTCTCAATTTACTGTGTACACTACTGACTTGTGTAGTGCATTCATTTTGACAGGTAGTGTTGTCTCAAATCGCTGTTGTGTGCATGTTGGAATATGTGACAGCTTCACTTCAATTATAAATGAACATGTTTTTACTTTTAGCTGTAACAATCGCAACCACGGCCACAATTTTCATACGTTGGTGCATCTCCCCTGCTGCTACGCAGCCAAGATGGCGACCAGCCGGTACACCATCTCAGTTCACTGTATTTTGCCATATGTCAGTGTGAATGAGAATAAATCTATCTTAAAAAAAGACAGCTTTCAACTTACAACACTAATTGATCAATACTGAACAGTGTGAAAAGGCCAATATCATTCTAGAAAAAAAATAAAAATTTAACTTTTCAGCAAGTGTGATCAATATTAGTAGTAATTTGTGTGTGTGTGTGTGTGTGTTAAATACCACAGATGTTAAGGCAAAACTGACAGGAGTTGAAAATGTCAAAGACTCCAGATGCTTCATCAACACACACACACACACACACACAAAGAGAGAGAGAGACTGGTTGTCACATACATGGACTTAAAGCCACCTCTGATGTGTCATGTGAGACCCACCTACTCTCTTTTTTTTTCTCTCTCTCTGTCACTTCCTGAGTCCATCTGTCTCTCTTCCCCAGTAGACGTGTAGACTCGCCCTTGGTGCTACACAGGCCTGCCAGTGAATCAATTTAGACCCTATTAACTGTCTCTCACACACACACACACACGCACACACACAGAGGTGCCATCCTCTCTTGCCCCAGTATGCCAATGAGTCAATTTCAACCCAATTAACATACAGAGCTTCTCAATTTGTCTCTCTGTCTCGAACACACACACACACACACACACACACACACACACACACACACAGGTGCCACCCACCC
>JAVQJD010013385.1:0-12449 GCA_036023655.1 Nannoperca australis
CCCCCCCCCCCCCCCCCCCCCCCCCCCCCCCCCCCCCCCCCCCCCCCCCCCCCCCCCCCCCCCCCATACACCCTCAAAAACCCATTTCAGTCACCCTTTTGATTGATTAGTACCGACAGATAATGAGCTGATATCTGATGTTTTCAGGGCTTGTTCAATACGTCTACACAATAATAAACACGTACAAAAATAAATGATACAATCTAATTTACTAAAGAAGAGAAACAGAATAAGGGTGTGTGTTTGTATGGACCTCTCTCAGGCATGGACTGCAGTGTCATTCAACCATGTGGTGTTGACACAGGAGTCCCATCTCTGTGTCAACCACAGGCCCACAACAATGAAGCCCTGAAAGAGAGTGTGTGTGTGTGTGTGTGTGTGTGTGTGTGTGTGTGTGTGTGTGTGTGAGACACATCAGCCTGCCGCCATCTGCAGCTTTCAAGGCAGCCAGATAGCAGATAATAGTTTAGGTAAACACAGCGGCCGAGGTCGAGTGGAAGTCAGTCAGGCTGGCTGCGCAGTTAACTCTTCACGTCTCCGTCAGATACTTGATTTTATGTTTTTGCCATTATGACGCGGATCATTTCTAACCCCTCGTGAATATGCAGACTCAGACAGCTGCTACGTGATGCCGGCAGGTGGTGGAGGTTCATTTGCGTCTGCTGCCTTCAGCATCGTTTGGATCCGGGCCTGCCCACAAACCTCCCTGTACAAAGCCTGTGTGTGTGTGTGTGTGTGTGAGTCTGTGTTGTAGCAGTTTTACACTTTTACACTGGGAGCTGCTTGAATCTCTTTATCTCTGCATATGACTACATAAAAATGGACGACTACACACTTCCTGCATGGCAGTACGTCCGACACGTGCAGCTGGACGTGTAGTCAACAGCTTGTGTTGTTCTGGAAGTGGGATGGTGTTAAGGGTCTGGCGGTACAGCAGCATCGTCTTCTTTTAGCAGAGCAGAAATAAAGCATCATTTAGGATAAACTACAAACAGCTGATGTCATTTTTCAAGCAAAAATCCAAAACATTACTTCGTTCCAGCTTCATCAGTGTGAGGCGTCGCTGCTTTTCTTTGCCTTGATGGTAAATGGAAATCTCTGGGGGTTCTTACTGTCTGTGAGACAAAACAAGCAATTTGAAGAGACCACCTTGGGCTTTAGGAAATTGTACCATTTTCTGACATTTTACAGACGGATTCAATCTTTAATTAGAGAAATTAATTGGTAGATTAATTGATAATGAATATAACTTGCAGCCCTAAACTGCTGGTTTAAAAAACCCCAACACGGTTCATCAAAGTTGAGCACGCAATCCACAACAGCTACTGAGAGGTTACTGTATTGTAGGGCCGCCCCCTAAAAGTCAACGCCATTATTATAATTCGATGTTGATTGTCTGATAACACGGAACAACATGATTAACAGCAGAGGCCGTCATCGTGGGGCTCATGAACACCAGCATCTCTGGGATCAGTATTTAACAGCAGGATGGGGACTGACATCCCAGAATGAGATTCAGCTTGCTTCAGGTGTAGCTGGACCATGTTGTCAGTGATAGTGGATCTTCTCTTGTTCAGGTGCTCGGCGCTGCTGCCGGGGAGCCGGGCTTCTCTCGGTTGCTTTGTCTGCAGCGCCGAGAGTTCGGCTGTGACCCTTTCGTTCGACAATCCGCATTCTTTGATTGGAGAAATGGCCCGAGGGGAGCTCGCACACAAGTGTGCGTGGCAAGTGTTAGCCATAGTGTCAAAGTGTTAGCCAAGTTACCCAGACGGACGCTATGAATAACACCTACTTTGCCTGCAGCACTAGTTGAAGGAGGAGTGTGTGGAGCTCAGCAGAGGCCAGCTTTGAATAGACTGCTCATTGCAGCGTAAGACAAACTGACCTCAAATCACTTTGTATTTTATGGTACTATAAGTAGTGCACTCAGGCTGCCAGACAATAATGCTTCAGAGTATTGCCGCTTGAGTTGTGATACTGTTGTAATTAAGCCTTTAGCTGATACTGAGTTACCAGTTAACTCATCTCACAGTCCTTGTTTAGTCTGTAAATGTGTCCTTTTCAACACGTCGTCCAACGATTTGCTAATGACTCCCAGAATGACACGCATGACATGAACACATGGTAAACGTAGAGAGACGGTCGCAGGTTAGTTAGGTTGAGGAAAAGATCGGGGGGTTTTGGAGTAAAGTTACGTATGCAAGTTAAAACGAGTCAGTGTTGACACGAGCTTGATGGAGTTTGGTTTACTTGTTTTTTAACCAACAAACAGTCCAAAACCCAAAGATCTTCAACTTTACAGAAGCTGGTTAATGTCTTTGCATCACTGCTCGATAACTTCAATCATTAATTATCACTGGGGTTCATTTTATTTCTGTTCCAGATCTACTGGGTTGGTTACGTCATTGTTTCAGCTGTAAAAAGTGTTTAAAGCCTAAACAACTGGTCCATTGATTAGTCGATCATAAGAAAAAGTATTTTCTGGCTGCAGCTTCTCAAACGTCAATGTTTTATATCTTCTTATGTTTTATCTCTGTTGTAAACGGAACACCTTTCAGAGTTTAAGTGTTGCTCACCTGGGTCTCTGGGAAACCTTTTATCGACTAAACGACTGATCCATAATATTATTACTAGGCCTAGATTTTTCATAGTGAAAACAAGACACTAGTTGCAGCCCTACAAACATCCAAAACCAAGCTGTAGCACGATTAGAGACTTCTCTGTGCTGTATCGAGACTCCAGTTATCAGATCTTTAGTAACCGACTGTCCTGCTCGTTGGAGTGAAACCCAGAAACATTTCCAGTGTTTGGTCGTCATGACCCTGTTTCTAAAGCGGAGGCTCTCCCGTTCCAGGACCATGCTAAGCATAGCCTACACTTAAACTCAACTGGCCCCAGAAATAGACTCGCGCCTGGCCGCAGCATTGCTGGAGGACCTCAGTTATCTATATCACGACCTCGAGGGAGTCAGCGCTTTTCTTCCAGACGCCTCTGCACCGACGCACAGAGAGCCTTCAACTGCGGAGCCGCAGTGTAAGACAAGGAATGGACCCCCCCACCCCCCCCTTCAGGAAACAAGCTGGCCATGCAGAACACACTGGATGTAATTGGATGGATGTTCACCACACCCACGCACACATGTTGTTCTCTCTGCCGCGGCCTTTTGTTCTGCTCTTCCTCCTCGCTGCAGTTTGTGCCGTCAGCCGTTCTGCCTCGCTGTGCAGATCTGTCCAGTTAAGGGCTCGGCTCAAACTGGGGTGAAGGTCTAAACGCGGAGCTGCCGCCGCAAATAGGATGTGGATGTAACTTAACTTCCGTCATCAAACTGCCAGGAGGAACGTCACAAATAGCTCTGTTTGCACAGCGAGCGCCACCTTGGTGTTCATGTGCAGAGGCAGGGATGTAGGTTCTGTGCAAGGTGAACTGGTCGTCTTCTGCTGTCTTTTAAGGCACTTTAGGATATTAAAAATGTAACGGAGCATAATGGAGGCGGTATAAGAAAATCGTTCTCCCATGTAACATCTCAGGACTACCAGCAGGTCATAACCCAAACCTTGACCAGTGAACTAACTTCTTGTTTCGGAGCAAATCTCAGATACTGTTTTTAATGAAACGTGGAAAAATGAGTCCTGGTTGAAAAAAAACATGACTGATGAAGATAAATCTTAAAAACGTAAACCATTAAAAACCAACTGGAACTGTCCATTAATCAGTTTGTCATTCGACGACAAATGAGTCTGCTGCTATTTAGAGTATAGGTTTATTGTTTCTGTTATTTGTCAAGTGAAAATGCGTAAATGCAGAAGAGGATTTGCAGTGGGTTCACTGGACAAAATAAAGCTCTGGAAAATGTCAACCCTGAACTCTGGAAAACATGCGATGGACATGTTTCATGTCTTTTCTGATTAATAATCACACACACACACACACACACACACACAGGTGCTCTGCCCGTGTTACTACGCTCTGCTCCAGCGAAGTATCACTGCTCTTACACTTAATAACCACATGTACAATCCTGACAAAAACCTGGAAAATTGAAATATATTTCCTATTTTTTCTTTATTTCAGACAGTAAATGAATAAATAAATAAGTACCGTTGGGGCAAACTGGACGGTTTGAGGAAACACTGAATCATTCTGCACCCCCACGTACGGCTCTCCTCTGGAGGGGCCCGTGGGCTCTGTTTGCACTAGAAACCCCCCACAGCTATTGTCAGCTGTTGTCTCTCGTCACGTGAGTTCAAGCCCGGTCAGGTCATTAAGTAATAGTAGATATCTGCTCTAATCGTGCAGCTCACTTTAACGAGCTCCGACCTGGGGCTTAGACTACAGCCCCTCACACCAGTTGCTGCACAGCTCCGTGTCATTACATTAAAGTGCGCCTGTAACTTAAGCCTCAAGAGGTTTAGGCAGCGATTTCATTTCATTATCGTCATTGTTACGCCCTTCAGCTTCAGCATCCAATCTACGAGAAAGGGACTGGATTGTGATGCATCTTGTGATTCTGTGGCTACTTCACGTGATTAGGTGAAGATCTTGGCTGCAGCACAGCAACTTGTGACAGCAGTTGAAGTCACTCCCTCTGGCTTTGATCTGCACTACTCATCTGTCAGCGCTCTGGTTATAAACGAGCGCTGCTTCATGCTCGTTGTACTGCGGTAATCGCCCCAGCGGGCAGGTTCAACAAGTCCTCCGTTCCACCTGAGCCCCTCCCCTCAACGTACACCGACCATTTAAGTCGTCTTGCACTGTGCACACAAACAGTACAGTACAATCTATATACTGCATACTGTGCAGCTCCTTCTCTGTGCACCATCGACACTAACCCTTTCTGTGCACGAGTAAACACACACGATGGACGCAAAATGCATATGGAAAGCAAACATGTTGAGCTTTGTGCTCCTTTGTGGATGTTGGAGAGAACAGGACAGCCTCTGTTGAGACAAGCTATAGGGCCGTAAACCGATTAGCAGCCTCCAGCGGACCCCTCAGTCCTTAAGCAACCCTGGCTAAGAGAACACAATCTGGGCTCAGGCCGTATGGATTAAAGTGCACATTTTAAATGGCTTGGCCTCCCAAAATAAGCTTAACACTCTTTTTCCAGCTGCATTTACATTTCAGGCATTTTGTTGACGCACACCTACACCTGCGTGGTGAGCAGCGAGCACACCCAGAAACACTGCAGCTGGGATTCAAGCAGCCGGGAGAATGAACTGGTTCAGCATGTGCACGGCCAGACTCGTCAACAGTGCTAAACTATTTTGCCAGTTGGTAGCGGTTACAACATGGGGGGGTGGCGTGGATGTGTAAACCCTCGGGGTACTAACTACAACGCTGCTTCTACAGGAGTCATTACATCCAGAATGATTCAAAATTGTAGATTATTAGTGGAGGTTTAAAGCCTTAAACTGCCCAAAATATTTGACTGAGAAAGATGAACTGCTTTTCCGGGCAGGTGTGGGGAGAGAACTGGTTGGGTGCTTGTACACATGTAGCGTGCTGAACATCAGGCCTGTCGTTTCAGTTCCTGGAACCACAACACAAAGCATCCACCTCCTGCTGGAGGCATGCTGTCCACGCTCGCCCTTCTGACTGTAATTTGCATGCTCTCTCTCCCTCTTTAAGAACACGCACTTACATCCAGTTTGGACCAGCATGTATTTTTGTTTTTAATTAGTGGCCATCATTTGTTTTGCAGTTCACCTTCACAGCAAACGTCCTGAATCAGAATGAGGGGAGGAAACCGGCTAATATGTCAATTATGTTGCTCCACACCCTTATTCTATTTCTGACACTGCATTAGGCGGGTTTGAATTCAGCGTTGAGACTATAGCGTGTGGTCTTGTTGTATTGTGTTGCTGTGACTTGTAAGATCCAGTCCACTGCAACAAAACTACATATAAACACAAATACAGCCTCACAGTGTCCCACAGAACGAAGGGGAACAGTACAGTCCATATAAACTGAGGTTTCACAGTAAGGTAATGCTAACGCTTAGCATTGCATCGGTACAAGTGTTGTTATTGCTCAGGTTATTTTTCCCTGGGACAAACAGAGGCACTCCAGACTCCACGCTGGTAGTCTCCTGACGGCATCCCAGGCCCCAGACGGTGGACGTGGCACTCGCAGATAGTCCGTTACACACGGATAATAGATACGACAGCATTGATTTGTGATTTGCAGATCGCTCCAGGAACTGTTTTCTAATTCAGTGATGACTCGACCATCATGTTTTAACGTTTGCCACTTCCTGAAACGATAAACGGACATTTTGTGACACTGTTAGTGTTGAAATTGGTGTCTGTCTCTTTTACAATGGGTTTCTGCCCGTCGGGCAAAATGGCATCTCTAAAAAGAATCCCTTTCTCTCCGATTAATTCAGGTCTGACATCAAAACATGGCTTTAGCTCATGATATCCCCCCCCACACACACACACTTGAACGTTTTCTGCTAAAACAAACCTCTGCTGGAGGATGTCTCAGCAAGAATTATATCTGAGGATAAAACAAAGCCACAAACAACAGAAGCAGCCCACGTGTCAGCAGCATCACAGATAGATTTAAACTGCATGAAGATGTCGACTGTCCCATTGTTCCAACCTGGAACCAGGAATCTCTACACACACACACACACACACCATGATGATGCACTTTTGTGAACAAGCGCACATGAGGATGAGTGTTTGGCAAAGACAAGATGGAAAAACACACAAAGAGGAGAGAGACACGACGTGTGCGACAACACTGCTTCTATTATTTCATAACGATCAAAAGGTCTTTGAATGGGCGACACAGAGAGAGACTGGTTTCCCATGATGCCACTGTGCCACCTCACCAGCGGGGGGGGGGAGCGGCCTACTTCAGCACAATAGCACATTAAGGGTACGCACTTGAGAGGAAAAGAGGCCTGATTCTGTCTCTGTTCTGAATCGACAGAGACTGGAGCCGTGACTGGACGCATGCAAACAAAGAGCAGGCTTCAGGGCTACTGAACGCTCCGCTGTCCTTCCCTTGAACCTGGCTGTCAGGGGAGCGCTCCTTTCATCGATTACCTGTCTGTCTGCAGGAGGCTTTGAGGAGAGGCCAGGCTTCACACTGTCTGTCTCTCACTCCCTGTCTGTCTCTCCTTCTCTGATACAGCTCAGCCTCTTCAAAAGATGATATCATCCCTGCTCATGCATGTGCAGATCAGTGTGTGTGTGTGTGTGTGCACCTGTGTAATGGGTGTGGTGCTTTGTTTTGGACACAGAATATCAGCATCAAGAGGTCCCCGGGTGGAACCGGGTCACTGTGCGTTCAATGCAATGATCATGTATAGATGGGGGGGGGGGGCTCAGCAGATGCTGCTGCTGACCTGCAGGTGTTTGCTAGGCCCGCGGCACTGACTGACAGGTGGCACCGGGCTACGCATTTACCCGGCGATGGGAAATTAAAACAAATGTAAAAACACATTTCGGTGACTCACCTGAGCGCCACGCGCACTGAGCTGTCATCCTGCGCCGTCGTCATGATTCCTGGCACAATAATCGATGGAAGAAAAGAGCGGAATTATCCGTTTTCCTGGCAAAACAGCGAGAAAGAAGCGCGCGAGCTCACCTCGACCTCAGCGCCGCCATTTCAGAACAAACACACAGAAAAGATCTTAGCGGTGTTTTCAACCATGATATCAGCGGGGAGGTGAGGCGGCGTGTCCGCACGTCGCGTCTACGTGCGCCGCATCTCTGCGCAGTCCGGCCCGGATGCTTCAGCTCCGGCTCGAGCCCACATGCAGACTGCTGCTGCTGCTGCTGCTGTGTAGGTGAGCCGTTGTCGCGCGTGATAACACACACGCGCACACACACACGTGCGCGCGCCGCCGAGCCTCTCTGCTCCGTTTACGCACCGGGGAGGGAGCCGCAATGCGTCAGCAAGCCACGCCCTCTCCGGGGAAAAAAAAACCAGGCTGCGAGGTGACGTCATAACAGGGGTGTATTAAAGTCTGAAACGCACTTTTGAATTTAATAAGGATTTAAAGGAATAATCACGTGTTTTAGGTCAGAGACAAAAGACGCTGCTGCTTCCCACCTCAAAAGTTCACTTGGTTAGAAAATCTGGAAAATTCCACATACAAATTCCTCCCCGCAGTAACCAAGTGTCTAACAGAGTATAAAACACATGGAAACTGTACTGCCAAACGTAACATAACGTCTTTACAGCACTTTTTATCTTCCATTTTATTTATTGGTTTAGATTTTCATTATTTTGTACGACGTATTAATTCTTTAGTTGATTATAACTGTCCGCTTGGTTTTGACATGTAGTTCCCTCTTTTCTGTGCTGTCACATTGTTTTTCTTACCAACTTTATATTTTTCATCAACTAGTCAAACGTAATTAGTGCTGGAGGTGTTTTTAATCAGTCTCACGATGGCACACCAACACATTTGTGTAATACCTTCCTGATGACGCTGAAGCTCTCAAACACCCCCATGGATCTAACGTGGTTTAATTCAAGCCTGATGGCACTGATGAGCCAAAGCAGAGTAAGATAGCATGTTACTGACATGTATATTTGTTAATATGAAAAGCAAAACGTCAAACCACACACACATTTACATATATTAAGTCAGATCCAAGCTTTTTTAAAAGAAATGTTATACTTTAAATACTAAGTGTGATTAAAAAATAAGAAATGATCTACTGTACAAACATTATGCTAATGCTGTTTTCAAAAGACTCATTTGTGGCTAGTGAGCAATGTCTTCCTTCTAAATCAGTAGACTACTAAACCTGCTGACAACTATTGCAGTGATTTATTTTATTGTTCAACAACAAAAAATTGCTTTGAGTTTTTATGTTTTAGCAGAAAAATATAAATCTGTCCCTAATAAAGTGCATTGAAGCCTGTTCTCTCATGTGGTTCAAGGCAAAGGGGCCAACATAACCTTTATTATAATAAAATGTGATATATGGCCCTCAAAAATCTATTTACAAGATATATAGAGACTAGATATTAAAATAAAATGAAAGTTTTTTGCGTATGAAGTCCATGTGAAATATTAAAAAAGCAGAATCAGTGCTTGTGCTGCAGGTTAGTCCAATCTATGAAGTAACAGCCCCCCGCACCACCACGACACTGTGTGAGGGGCTCAAAGAACAGGAAACATGACAGATAGAAGTGCTGACACACAGGGATTTGACCTTTTCAAGTTTCAATCTCTAGAACGATGATCCCTATTCACAACGAGGTTTGTGGGTTATCGTGAGTAACCGAGACACCGGTGGTGACGTTGCTGCTCAACACTGAGCATTACAAATTGAAAACAAGCAATTGGCCATGTTGCGTTGGGGTGATGGCAGAAATCGGAGATGCTCAATTCCTCACAACCAGCACAAAAAAATCCTAAAAAGGTAGAAAGAGAGAGATACGTTTGCTAGTTGCAGCTTCTCAAATGTGCAGACTCAATGCTTTTCTTAGTCATGTGTGATAGTAGTGATGCTTAAACGTGTCACCTGGAGCTCTGGGAAGTGACAATAAGCATTTTCCACTACTTCCTGACATTTCATAGACAAAGCTATCAGTCACGTTGCAAATGAACTGATCATAAAGGCCTAATGTTGTGTGTAATTTGGGGTAATTGACCCTTTAAGCCCCACTAAATGTTGCCTTTCTGTGTCATTACAGAACATCTATTGACTCAAACACAGCCTTGACGTTTTGCACAGTAAATGCTGACAGGCACAAAGTCACACTGAACCAGATGGCCTCGATGTTTGCATGTTTATTTCCCAAAGACATTGACAGAACACGAGACACGTGGAATGTAACTGCGTATTACAGCGCGAGCATTTCATTTACAGCATGGAAACGACACTGTACCAAGATGAACGCACCTCCACCACCAGTTGGGTTAAACTGATCTTCAGCCAATAAACTGATCTGTGCATCCTTCTCAACACACTCCTCACTGCCTGAGGATAAGTTGCACAACATGGCAGTGTCATTGTCCCTTTATGAATTTCCCCCACCGGCCGGTAATCAATAAGATTTACAAGAACAGTGTCACAGCATGTCACGAGTTTTCACAAACAAATATGACATCATGGGAAAGGGTTACGGATCTGTGACCACAGAAATATGTAGTTATAAATATTCAAATCTGCAAACATTTCACCCGACATTCACAGATGTTTGTCGCAACATCCGACATTTACAAGATTGTTCTTAAATAGAACATTTAAAAAGGAAAACACTTGTGAGTTGCACACAAATGAGGAGTTGAAATAAAAACGACAGAATTAGAAAGCTGGAATAGTTTTAGACGGGCCACTAAAAAGCTACTTGGCCCGTGCAAACAGGAAGTTGTGTACAAACATGGTTATGGATACTCGGTCAGCGTTATCTGAGCTGTGGAAACAAGGACAAGAAACATTAAAAGATTCCACTTAACACTGTTTAACACTGTTGTAGCGGAGCAGAAAGGTTCACAGCGTACTCACAGTTATATAGGCTATGGCACTGTCTGACTCCACTGCTCCGTAGTTTGCCGGGTTGAGTTCCGAACCTTGCTAGAAAGTTTTCAAAGATTTCAGCAACTCGTTCAATCAATCTGACGTATAAAATTATATTATATATTTAAAAAAAAAGAAAGAATAAAGACACACTTTGGTTTTTAAAGTGCAGTCTCTCCCACCGTGCAGACAACAGCAGCAGCCCACAACCAACAGATTGAAAGCGCACAGAGGAGCCACACATCACTGATTGTGCTTGAAATCTCTTCGATTTTGAAAACTGCAGATTGTTAAAGCCGGCAAACTCATTCTTGCTGGTCGATCCATTTTTAAGAAGGAGGGAGAATCACGCAAAGAGTTCTTCTCACTATCTGGAAATAAACTGTGAGTGAGCTGCCAGGCCACTTGATATCTGACCTCACTGGAAAACAAACAGACAAAGACTTGTTTCTAAAATGCTGCTCAGTGGGAAAACTACAATCCTTCCCTGAAGTTCATCTTTAATGTCCTGAAAATACAGACGATCCCTTTGTTAAACACCCTGATCTGTTTAAATTACATTTAATTATATGCTCGAACTTTCCTGGGATATTAATTAACTCCTTCATGGAAGGTCTCACTCCAATGTTCCCCTTTTAATGGTAACAGAGGGGATGCTGGGAAACAAGAAGAATGAAAAGCACACCAACTCCCAGGTGAAATCAACAAAAAACATATGATTGATGAAAAAGTCACGTCACTGGAGAGCTCATGTCTCATCACAGCCACCAGAGGGCAACATGAGCACCTTCCTGCCCCGGCATCAGCAAACCACAGGACAGAGCGGAGAGAGGAAACCTTCCCAGTCTACTCTACATCTGAGGCCTCGTTGTCAGAGTGGAGGCCGTTGCTGCCTTTTACCCGGATGTAGTGCACGTGGCGCCTGTCGTCGGGCGAGGAGGCCCCGCAGGAGCAGAGCCGACCGGTGAACAGGTTCTCGATTTCCTCTAGCTGCAGGCCCTGGGTCTCTGGGAGGCAGCCCTGGACGAAGAGGAGACCCAACACCACCAGGCCCGTGTACATGAAGAACGCCCCTGGTGGAGAGATTCACTGTTAACTTCTAAATTCTTGATTGATGTACTTACATTTATAAATAACTTAACTTGAAAATAAAAATGCAAACTGGGCTTCAGCACTTCAGTTTATATCATAAAATCTTATTAGATGAAAATGAAACGGCAGCATTCTCCCCAACTGGTTTAATATGATGTCATATTATATTGCTTCTTAATGCGTTCAGACAGTGACTCTCTGAACGCAGTTAGGGTTAGCGCTGCACTTCTTCTGGTGAATGAATGAATGCGTGACAGACGCGTTAACAAAATGAATGATAGTTAATGGACAAACATTTGTCGGCCTTTAGCCTGTAGACTTCAAATGTCACCCACAGTATTATTGTAGTAAAAGATTTAATAAAACATTTTAAAAAATGCAGTATGTGGTTTGATTTAGTTTCACACTGCTCTGCTACCAGCAAACCTACGGTGGCTGACAAGGACAAAGGCGCTAAAAAAGCCCCAAAACACAACGTGTACAACGTGCTGCAGCTTCAGACACGATGCAAAGTCACAAACGCATGTGGAAAACGTCCGCTTGGCGCTCCCCCCCGGAGTCCCGCAGAACCATTGTTGCATTTGACACACAACACGTTTTCAATGTATTCACCATAGTACGTCAGAAACTCGGCCACGTGGAGGAAGGTCAGAGAAACCAGGACGTTGAAGATCCAGTTGACCCCGGCAGAACAGGCGTTGCCGGTGCTGCGGGCCCACGTTGGGTAGATCTCAGAGTTCACTGTCCAAGGCATGGGGCCCATACCTAACACACACACACACACACACACACACACACACACACACACACACACACACACACACACACACACACACACACACACACACACACACACTCTCTAAC
>JAVQJD010013387.1:0-26817 GCA_036023655.1 Nannoperca australis
TTGGTAGAGATTATGTACAAAGGGGAGAAGGGGTGAAGTAAAGCGGAGAGTAGGTAGGTAGGGAAATGTGTGCAAGGTGAAATTTCAAGACGGTCAAGGGAGTGAAACAGCTTAGAGAAGTAATGAGAAAGAATAGAAGAGACAGATAAAGGGGAAAGAGCACATGGAGAGAGAATGACGAAGAGCTGATGGAAGAAGCAGTAACGGAAATAAGAACAAAGAATAGAAAACAGAGACACTTAGGCCTTTTTGCTAGTGTTTGGTTCATTTTTGAGTTTGATTGAATTTATTTCAAGATGTTTTCATAGCGTAAATTGTGCAAATAATTCCAGTCTGTTAAAAGTGAAGGGTGAATAATAACACAACTCTTTGTGTGTGTGTGTGTGTGTGTGTGCTGCGTGTGGTTCAGGTGCTGGGTTGGATCCGTAATGGCGAGTCCATGCTGAACGCTGGTCTGATCACAGCCAGTTCGTTACAAGAAGCCGAACAGCTGCAGAAGGAACATGAACAATTCCAACATGCGATAGAGGTAATATAATTTATATGTCATTTTCTTCTTGCACTCCTTTCAGCCACAATTCATGCACAATCTAGAAACAACATGTTGCTGTCCATGTGTCCTTTGAACTTGCAGTTGCATGTGTCGTTCTTCTTCCTCATTGATATCTTAAACCCATTTTTCCTCCCATTCTTTCCCTTTCATCATGTCTTGATTCATCTCCATATGCTCCATTTTTCATCCCTCGTTTCCCCCTCCTTTTTTTTTACCACTTCTGCATCTCCTCGGCTCCGTTTAACCTTTTGCCTTTCTAAAACTCTTCTCAGGTTCATATGTGTCTCCACAACTCCCCCTTCTCATCACAAGTCACACGAGAAATGGGATTATAAATAACTAATATCTCTACCTCTCTCTTCTCTGTCTGCTTACCTTTCTTCTTTCTTTCCTTTCTCTCTTTACCACTGATTATGCAGGGTGCATTCCCTTTGAACTGTTATCGAGCCTGGCTCATTTTAATGCAGGCCTGTACCTGACCTACTTCTACAGAGCTCCCATACACACACACAGATGCACACTCACAAGAAAGCTGTGTTTATGATTATTGCTCATGTGAGACCTGAATTTGAATGCCATAACTGTAGTCCCTGACACCATGTCCTCCTTGACGGTAGCCTGCAGGTGCTGCAGACATCAAAGGTGGTAGGAAATCCTTCCTTCTTCCTGTATCTCTTTCGGCTTCCGCTCCCTCTTGTGCTCTGAGTCCAGCAATTAGCATACACATTATTTTCAGGCTAACTGCTATGACAAAAAAATCACCAGATACGAAAATAGATTTCCTTTCCAGAATGCTCACTCCAGGACAATCTTTATGACACATCTACAATCAGACACTTTTATTTGGTCTTCCTGTCTTCCACTCTCCACCAAACTGTGCAGCAGGGCAAACAGGAAGCTGGGGTCCTATTGTCAAAGCATACATTGTGATATAACGATTCCTACATTCCTCATTTCATTGTTGTTTTTATCTCACCCTTATCTCCCATGCAGAAAACCCATCAGAGTGCTCTGCAGGTACAGCAGAAGGCGGAGGCCTTACTCCAGGCAAACCACTATGACATGGATATGATCAGAGACTGTGCAGAAAAGGTATTGCTCTCTTACAATTTTCTACATCTCTAAAGGAAAACATGATTAATAATGTAGGTGAGATGGTTGCTATTTAAGTGATGTTAATCTTAAACTGATGTGTTTTGTTTGACTTGAAGGTGGCAGACCACTGGCAGCAGCTGATGCTGAAGATGGAGGACCGACTCAAGCTGGTTAACGCTTCTGTGGCCTTCTACAAGACCTCCGAACAGGTACTTGTGTGTGTGTGTGTGTGTGTGTATGGGAGTGGGTGCCACCAACTCAAACAGGTGTTAAAGCATGTTAGATAATCTTGAGCAGGACTGAGTTTAAAAAAAAAGGATTATGGGGATCACACTCTTCTTTGTGAACATCACTAGACTTGGAAAGCTTGCACCTGCAGTATCAAAGGATGATTAAAATCTTGCATGTGCAGTTTCACAGGTTGCATGAAAGTCTGTAGCAGGAGAAGTCCAGAGTTCCATTGCTCAGGGGTTTTATGTACTGGTCCATCTATGTCTCAGGTGTGCAGTGTGTTAGAAAGCCTGGAGCAGGAGTATAAGAGAGAAGAAGACTGGTGTGGTGGTGCTGATAAACTGGGCCCGAACAGTGAGTCCGACCACGTCACTCCAATGATCAGCAAACATCTGGAGCAGAAAGAGGCCTTCCTCAAGGTGAGAAAGAGGACGTTCTTTCAATGTATCTGTAAGAAAAAGACATGTCAAATCAGTCATTGTGTGCTTTTGGTCACCCCAACAAGATTTTAAAATATTTTACTTACAGATTACTACTGTCCCAGCAGAAGAACAACTCTACCACATAACAGTAGCTTATGAAACTTATAAAGTAATTTTTGAAGTAACCTGATCCGTGTGTAACATGAAACATTTGTAAGTGCAAGAAGCTTTTGAAAACGAAAAGGATCACATCAAAGAAGTTTATATAAAAAATCTGTAAGTTCCCTGCAAATTACATCTGTTTTCAATCCGCACACTTACAGGCCTGCACCTTAGCCAGGCGTAATGCTGACGTCTTCTTGAAGTACTTGCACAGGAACAGTGTCAACATGCCGGGCATGTTGTCCCATGTCAAAGCTCCAGAGACTCAGGTTAAGAGTAAGTAGAAGACTCATTAAGATGTTTATCAAGTTGTCAAGAGCTTTTAACAACTTTTTTTCTATCCACTGTTTCTTAATTCATTTAGAGAATTATAAATGCAGCTGTCCTTGTTTAATGCTGGCATGTATTAATAAACATCTTGAACAAATGTATCTTGTGTGCTTTTGTTGTTTCATCAGATATCTTGAATGAGTTGCTGCAGAGAGAGAACAGAGTGCTCCACTTCTGGACCATGAGGAAGCGGAGGCTGGACCAGTGCCAGCAATATGTAGTGTTTGAACGCAGCGCCAAACAGGTGTGTGCTCATGATTGTGTGTGTACTGTCTGTTTATCTGTGCACTTCCAATAAGCACAATTGAGCAGATTGGTACATTGTGTCATTCAATACAGGATAGGCAAAAATATGCATATTAGATGATTGGAACTAAACTACAAAGTTGACTGTTAGCGTACTGTACAGCTGCAACTAACCCTTTTTAAATCAAACAGTCTTAGTTTTCCTAGTAATTATACATTTCAAAAGCGATATAAGCTGGTAGGCATTTGCAACAATGACGGCTGTCATTATGTAGCCCAGTAAACTGAGCCTTGCCAAACATAAGTCTCCATCACTTAGTTTTACCCCTCAGGCAGTACTGAATATTACTGCTGTGATTTGAATTGCTAGGTTTTTCTGTTTTAGATCCTAAGATATCTGAGTTAGGATGGTAGGTCAAGTCAGAAGAACACTCCATATCTTCTCAATTAAACAAGTCTCCAATCAGTCATTGTTCAAAGAGACAATAATACTGTTTTTAGAAGCAGACATGATCTCCTCACACTTCACAGACTGAGCTGGAGTATCTTTGTGTACCAGTTCTAAGGCTGGTTAAATACAACGCGCTTCACTCCCTCTTGTGGCGTTTGGATAGAAACAGCACACGCACACAGCAATGTGCTTAGCCAATAAAATCACATGACATCATAGATGTTTCTAGGACACGGCTATTCTAGGGCGATCCAGGTTTTATCCCCAGGGCACAAATGCTTTGTGGTCTCACAGGTTGACTGGACCAGTTCTGCCACTACTGGTTATAAAGTACGCAGACATGAAAACGAATAAAAACTAAGTAGCACCTTTGCAAACTAAATGCCAGAAGTGTGTGGATTAGTTAAAATGTTGATCTGCATAGTAAACAGATGATATGTGTCATACATTTCTTTATCATATTGTTGTTTGAAATTATATGTAAACTCCTGATCCTGAATTTCCATGAATGTAATCAGGGGGCATTTTAAAGGGTTTCTTAAAGATGAAATGTACAGTGAAAATACTATACATGTCAAATCCTGATCAGTTCAAATTTAAACAAATGTCCCACTTTCCTATAATACAAACCACCCCATGACTTTCTAGAGTTCCAAGTGTACCAACTTGTACCAGGTGTTCAGATTTGGTGTGACTAAAATCCCTGCAGTGTAAAGTTACTCAAGTGTGATTGGTTGTTTCCTCAGGCCCTGGAGTGGATCCATGACACCGGGGAGTTTTACCTGTCCACACACACATCCACCGGCTCCAGCATTCACCACACTCAGGAGCTGCTAAAAGAGCACGAAGACTTCCAGATCACAGCAAAGGTATGTGTTCACGTTTAGTTGTCCATCTACTACTGTGTAAAATAAGGTGGGAAGGTTAGAAACTGTATGTTTGTGTTTTTGTGCCTGTTGCTCTGCTCATTGTGTTGTGTTGTTTTGTGTTGTGTGTGTTTGCACAGTCCTGTGCTCTGCTGTGAGGCCCATTCCCAGGGCAGTGTATTGTCCTCTTTCCTCATTAGTGTGTCACTGTTATTGTGTTAGAGAACAAGCTATTGTGTCCATCAAGCAACACACTGATTCCTAACTCTTTCTCTCTCTCTTTCTCTCTCTCTCTCTCTCTCCCTCTGTCTCTCTCTTATCTACCTTTCCTCCAACCGCACTGCCTCTCTGTGGCCACCTCTCTCCTCTCTCCATCCCCTCCCTAAATGCCTCTATTGACAGCAAACCAAAGAGCGGGTAAAGCTGTTGATTCAGCTGGCGGATGGGTTTTGTGACAAGGGCCACGCCCATGCCCTGGAGATAAAGAAATGGGTGTCCTCGGTGGACAAGCGTTACAGGGACTTCTCTCTTCGCATGGACAAATACCGAACCTGCCTGGAAACGGCGCTCGGCATTTCTTCCGACTCCAACAAGGCTGTGAGTGCACACCGTTGACAAAAGTTGAAGAAGAATCCAGATATTAGCTCTGTTCTTCCTAACATTTTTTGACAAACTCTATTCATATGATTTAGACTAAAACCTTGGGTTGATGCTGTATAATAAAAAAAAACATAGAGAGATACATACTTTGATACAGTATGTGTGGCACAGGTTATAGTAAGGCTATAAGTCTTTCTAGCACAAGATTGAAACTCAATCATGTTTTATGCGATGAATTTAATCTACTCAATACAAACTACCTCTGGCTTTAATTTTATTGTTGTTTTAAGTGTAGCAACGTGCACCAGGTGGTCAGATGTAGATAGATATTGGAGACTCTGTCAAACCGTCTATCCTTTTAATGAACTGGTGCTAAGAGAATGCAAACACATCATACACTGGTGTGTTGACAAGTGAATGACCACCTGTTATGTGCAACATAAAAGCCACTGTCTCCTTTTCAGAGTAAAGAGTTGCAACTGGACATCATCCCAGCCAGCGCTCCGGGGTTAGAGGTCAAGTTGAGGGATGCTGCCCATGAACTCAACGAGGAGAAGAGGAAGTCAGCGCGAAGAAAAGAGTAAGCGCAACACCATTTTCCCTGGCACGCTCTCTCCTGATCACCACCTGATGTTCAGCTTCACAGGTTTCCTACACGGGCCTGGAAAAATGCCCGGATGAATAATTCAGTAATTTCCTGCAAACATATGAAAACATATTATGTTGCAGTCTGATTAGCTGCTGCCAGGCACCATTTCAAATTGTTAGGGTTAATGATAATGTGGAGTTTACCCAGAGAACATGAGCGTGTTGTAGGGAACACTGAAATCTTCAAATCCAATCAAGTGTGTAAGCTAATGGAGATGGAATTTATGGCGCATGTGAGACGACGCAGAGCAGTAATGTGCCTTATGAGCATTTATCACAAAATGTTTCAGTCTTCCATGATGCTGCATAGAATATCTGTAGTAATTAGTTTTAAATAGTTTATCGAGGAAATTCAAACAGGAGGGCGCCCATGAACAGCCTATGACAAGCCATAAGTTAGCCATAAGGGGGCTATAAATCATCCATATACAGCAACAGTGCTATATCTGTCCTAATGTTAATCCTAAAAGACACGTTGTAGTAGAAGAGTCGATTTGGGATAAATTTGGAGCAGTTAACAGATGCCAAAAATGCCACCACACATTGTCTTTGCACTGTCAACTTAATATTTTGTTTGTGATATTAATTCATAGACACTTTCCTGTTATGTGGATTGTCTTGTGTAACTCATGACATAATAAGACCAGTTCCTGTTGTCTGTGTTTGAACTGCAAGTGCATGTCACAGAAAATACAAAGAATGTAGAAAGCTGAGTGATTTTTATTATCTTTTAAATGCTTAGTCTTTTGATTTTATTTTGTACATACTAGTTTTCACCACAGTTTTCTTTATTATTATCATTCATATTTGGTCAACTGCAGCACCTGACCATGTTCATCAGTGTTTCCTCTCCAAATGTGTCATTTGTCAAATGCCATTCCAGATTTATAATGGCTGAGCTGATTCAAACTGAGAAAGCCTACGTCAGAGACCTACGGGAGTGTATGGATGTAAGTACTGTAGCAAACACATACACGGACGCTCATTTACCTTAATTTAAAAAAATTTAAATTATACAATTAGGTGTTGCCTGACTTCTAATGAATTACCCCTGCTGTGATTCTTTCAAATGCTGTTGTTATCTTAGTTTATATCTTTTGTCCTTGTGCATGGACATTTCCTTTAAAAATGATTAATTGTAATATGTAATGTCAAGATCAGATGTTCTTACATCAGATGAGTTTGCACAGATACATTTCTAGGTTTTTACTGAATTATTCTCTGGTGTGTGTGTGTGTTTGTGCAGACATACCTGTGGGAGATGACCAGCGGCGTGGAGGAGATTCCTCCTGGTATTGTCAATAAGGAGCACATCATCTTTGGGAACATGCAGGATCTCTACGAGTTTCATCACAAGTCAGTATAGCACTGACCCACGACATTCTCTATTCTTTACCGTCACCATTGATTGTCCCTCCTTTAAACCTTTCTGTCTCTGTACAGTATTTTCCTGAAGGAGCTTGAGAAGTATGAGCAGCTCCCAGAGGATGTCGGCCATTGTTTCGTGACTTGGGTAAGAGATGTACAAATAATGACTTTTATTTTTCAGTTTGTGTTTGTTTTCCTGAGCTGTTATTAAAACGTCACGCCTCAACAATTAGAATTATTTTCTATATGATTAGGTCTATATTTAGATTAAATACTAAAACAAATAGCTAAGCCTATAGAGCATTACGCATTTTTCTAAAAGTTGAGACCCTTGGTATCTTGTGAGTAAAGTACTGGTTTTGTTTTTTCTGCTCAGGCTGACAAGTTCCAGATGTATGTGAACTACTGTAAGAACAAGCCCGACTCCACTCAGCTCATCCTGGAACATGCTGGACCCTACTTTGATGTAAGTCAATGTATAACACTTTTTAACAAGAGATTTCTTTTTAAATAAGAATTTGGTGTAAACAACATCTCAACGCATTAGAGGTAGAGAATGTTCATGTGTTATAGAATATTCTCTACTCAAAACAGTTGGTTTGACATTGTGGGTTGGAAATAGTTTTTATTTTGAGCCCTCAAGGTTTGTCTGAACAATACGTGAGTTATAATAATGATGACCTTAGCTTTTGTAAGACATGCATGTTTCCCTTTTTGGTTAACAGGAAATCCAGCAAAGACATCGCCTTGCCAACTCCATCTCCTCTTACCTGATCAAACCAGTCCAGAGAATCACTAAATACCAGCTCCTTCTCAAGGTACAGCATGCTTTTCAATACATGTCACATGAGGAGATCTGGTCTAGCATCATTCACTTTTTGCAAGCAAAAATACAAAAAGAACTTAACCCTTTAGCAAAAAAGTGTGTTCATTGCCTCCTAATTTAAATCTGTTTGTTTGCTTTTGCTGTAGGAGTTGTTGACATGCTGTGAGGAGGGTAAAGGTGAGATCAAGGATGGTCTTGAAGTGATGCTCAGTGTCCCCAAGAGAGCCAATGATGCCATGCACCTCTCTATGCTAGATGGTGAGTATATACACACCCTTAGACATATGCCTCTGTTATTAATAGAACTCCCATGGTTTATTGATAGTCGCCTGTACAGCTGCTCACTGAGTGTCTTCGGGGGGGCCTGATGTTTCCTATTCGTTAAACTTCAACTTTGCTTTCGTGACTCACTTTTAATTAATTCAGAACAAATTACTCAGCTGTGAGTCATCGATAACTATATTCAACTTCATTCCATTTGCCACCCACAAACGTGTTTGTACACACATACAAACAACCCTAAATTTCTCTTCTCCTCCTCTCTCTTCAGGGTTCGATGGGAACATTGACTCCCAGGGAGAGTTGATACTTCAGGAGTCCTTCCAGGTATGGGATCCCAAGACTCTGATCCGGAAGGGTCGCGACCGACACCTCTTCCTCTTCGAGATGTCCCTGGTCTTCAGCAAAGAAGTCAAAGACTCCAACGGGCGCAGCAAGTATCTGTACAAGAGCAAGCTCTTTGTAAGTAATGTACTGTTTTATCAGACTATGTTTGTTTGTTTTTTCTACCAATCATGACAGCTAAGAAGTCAGTTAAGAAATACAGTGATACGTACTGGGGCTACCTTTTAATGATGCTAAAACACTATGGATGCATTGCTTATAATGTTTAAAGCACAAATGATCACATTATAGTTGCCTAATTCAAGATGCAGCTTGTTTTGTTCATGTTATTAACTTGTGTCATATCAGGTTTGGTTTGATCAAATTAAAATTTTCAAATATAAATTACAGGTCTGATTCTTGATTTTTGGGACTTGGCTCAGCTGGAAGATCTCTATAACATGTTTTTATTTTGGATACAAATTATTTGTGCATCATTTGTCGTATATGTATCATGTGAATTTGCTGACATGTTATTCACGCCCCTCAGACATCAGAGCTTGGAGTGACAGAGCATGTGGAGGGAGATCCTTGTAAGTTTGCCCTGTGGGTGGGGAGGACCCCGACTTCAGACAACAAGATCGTCCTCAAGGTATCAAGATGTTGATTTTAATAGTGCAGATAAAGTGGCAATGTTTAGTCACCGCAGTCATATTTACATCAACAATGTAATTTTCAATTAACAGCTTTAAACTCTTTAAATCTAACATAAATTATCAAAATGGAAATGAGCTTCAGTACCAGTTCCGGCACTGTAGTAAGTTTACATGGACTTCCATATGATTCCCCAGAAGTGGTCAAGTTCTCACATAAATAAGAAGAGTCACTCCATGTCTGTAGTCCACCTCCACTAAATCCTACATAGTTCTCTCTGTTCAGCCAAGAAAGTTCACTCCCTGTAGGGGGTTAGAGTGTTACTTTCTGCTACTTATTCACTCATCACACAGAAACATTAGCATAGCAGCTGATAGGTCATAATCCAAACTTGCAAGCAACTTGATAGTTCTCACGCACTGAGTCAGAAGCAATGTTTTATGCAGGGTGTATGTGTAGATATGTATTTGTTTTTGACAGAAATTGTATCCCAGTGTATGTGTTACGATATGTGAATTTGTGCTGTACAGCTATCTGTCTTATTACACAACTTCTGATGACCATCCTAATCTGGGTCTTATGTAACATGGAGCCGCAGCAGCCTTGGTGCTGCCGGTTGCTAAGTAAAGGAGGAAGAGAAGACATAGACGAGGGTAGTCACATGCAAAATGCAATGACACATTGGCTCAGTGACGTAGATTAACATGAAGGGGACAATAATTATCTATAATCTCTCTGGGGAGCCCTAAGTGGAGTTTTGGAGATGCTTCTGTTGTCATTTCACTTGTGTCTGAAAATGGACGTGTGACTCAAGTACAAGATTGCAGGGATCAAAGCACTCATGAGGGATCAGGCAGAACTATATAATTGCTAAATTAATCCTGATAACTGTGTTATGGATCAGCAATCAATTAATTCACTCAAAGTGAACAGGACAACTGCTTTTACCTTTTTCTGTTTTTACATCTCTTGTTGCTGATTTAATGTTCTGTCTGTGTTTGTATGTGACAACATAAAAAACCCACCTGGCTACACTGCAGACATAACAACTGTACATACTAGAACCTGTAAATCTATATTCTTTATCCGACCCAATCATGTCTTGTGTCCCAGGCTTCAAGTATTGAGAATAAGCAGGACTGGATCAAACACATTCGGGAGGTCATCCAGGAGCGAACTGTCCACCTGCGTGGAGCTCTGAAGGAGCCCATCCACATCCCTAAAGCCACCACAACTAAGCATAAAGGCAGACGGTGAGCTAACAGGCATTTTATTCTGTTATTCTTAGTTTTTTATGGTGTTAATGACTAATGGTAACATCACAAACATTCTAACACAGTAAATGAACAAAAACATCTCAAAATCCAGGCTGTTATGATATATCAACCCAATCATCATTATTTCCAGTAATTGGCCTATGAAAATATAATGATTATTAATAATAGTAATGATGGAATGACTGTAACGATAATGTCTTCTTGCAGGGATGGGGAGGAGCTGGACAGCCAGGGAGATGCCAGCAGCCAACCGGATACCATCTCCATCGCCTCACGCACATCCCAGAACACACTGGACAGTGATAAGGTGGGAACACACACACACACACACACACACACACACTCACACACAAACAGACAGACACACACACAATATTCAAGCATTCTTTATCACCAAAATGTACTCTGCAGCACTTTAGTGATCCACAAAATAGAACATTTTTCAGTTTTATTGAATATTGTATTTATTAATTTCTCTTTACATGTCACACTATTCAGTTCATTCAGGTATTATGTAGCTACTCTGTCATTGGTCCAGATCCATGTGCCAACACACAGTGACACGATCGTCAGAAGCTGCAAACTGGTTAGATGCAGGCAACTCCTCAAGTTGTTTCCTGTGAAAGTGTCTGATTGTGTTAGGAGGAAGAAACAGTCCATCTGACAGTGCTTTAAAATGTGTGTATGTGTGTGTGAAAGAGAGAGAGAGAGAGAAAATCTTATATCACTGGGTACAGGGACAGTCGGCCGTGGTTATATCTGGTATTAGCACCACAGAAGGCCTGTCCTCCTACACTCAGTATGAGCATCTGTAAAGCTAACACACATACATTCCATACTTTTATGTCATACTAATTATCAAATATATCAGTGGATGAAGTAATTATTTTCACACTTGAAGTGGACTTCCCCCAGCTTGGCCTCATATACTTGTGCTGTAATCAGGAAAATAAGAAAATTAGCTCAGCGTGTCCACTGTGTTTGTTTAGCTAACTGTCAGAACAAAGCTCAGTTCTGTGGTTGTTTCACGTGACATTAAACCAAACTGTAAAGGTGAGGAGGTAAGCAGTGTGTATGTGTGTGTCCACTTGTGTCAAAACAACAGACACTAATTAATTAGTACTTGTTCCCTTAGTTAAGGACATATTCACTCGCATAAGCATACAAAATACACACAGTAACACAGGCAAATATAAATTGTGCATCTCAGTCTCATTTTTGGAATGCTTCTCTCTATCTCTCTGTGAGGTCTCTGTGAGACCTCCCATTCAAGAGGCAATGACAGTGCTGTGTTAGTGTGTGTGTGTGCCCATGTTCCTGTATGTGTCTCTGCTTTAGTGACTGACTTGTGTGTCAGCAGCTTCAGCCTCCCACTCTCTCTTCACAAATGATGCTCGTCTGTATGCCAGACAGGAGAGCACAGTTTCAAGTCCTCACAGCTATTGATCTCACACTCTTTCTCAAACGTAGAAATATTCGGGGCGATCACTGTGTTTTTTTCCTCCCATTTACTGGTGCGGGGTTTTTTTTGTTGATAAATGGACATTAGGGAACTAAATTGTGGCAACGCTTGTTTAAAGACGAGGATGGATTAACTGCTCTGCTCGAGGGAAGAGACACACAACAGGGAATCATTTAACCTTCAATAGTCTATAAGCACCCACAGAGGAGAGCTGGTGACGGCAGCAACTTTTCTTCTGTTCTAATGGATCAGGACTCTAATTATCTAAGGATGTTTTTCCGAGCAAATATATTTTATAAAAAATTGCTATTTTTCAGACAACTTATACTTACCCAGTGAGCATCTTCTAATTGTGATTCAGGACAATTTTAGTGGATTGCTGTAGAAATCAGACTGCTGTAGAGTTTTCTAGCTCTTTGGGACTTTCTCTAGCAATGAGGGAGTGGAGGACAATGGAGAGGCTGGAGGACAGGAGCACACATCCCGTTTCTCAGCTCCTAAGCTCTCTGGCTTTACCACACTACCAAAGGGTAGGTTGTAAAATGTGCTGTATTTGAAAAAAGAACTATCGTGACATTTACACAGCGAACATCTTTGAAATGATTATTGCAACCTATTTGTATTTGTACCATTAGGTATTAGGACACAAGGAAGATGCAACACTGTATGTACATTTCAACACTATCAATAAGGAGCACATGACCAGTTTAAGCAACAGTAAACCTTTGACAGCATGAGATGTGAAAATAAAATAACTTCTGTAGACCTTGTTCATCTGCCATCAAGTCATATTTAATATAATTGCCTGTCTTATAACAAAAACACATAAGCTCTCAAGTTGCAAACTGAGAATTAAGAGCTTGAAACATGTAATTAAATTTGGACAAGCTAATAATTTGCATTTATTGTGTTAACTACGTCCCAGACGTATCAGACATTGAATGCTTTTGTATTTCATGTTTGTACAATAACATCATTTGTGCACACTCTGGTGTACTGTTATTGCACATCTTTCAGCTGCGAGCACAGAGCACGCATCAAAGCATTCATAGCAGCTGCATTTTCAGTCCCGTGTTGAACAGAGATACCTTTCACAATAATCATCGAGCAAAATGACTAATTCCACCTTGTTCCGCCTCTATCTAATATTGCTTTTATTTTCACAGACACTCAGATGATCAGAGTCAGATCGTCAGAGTGACGTTTTGTTCATTTGTGCTAGAATGACTCAGCAATCGTCGGTGCATGTACACTTGCTTTAAAGTGCTGCTGGAATGCCTGTGCTGTTAGCAAAGGATGTTAAGTGGGAATCTTTGCTTTATGTTCTGAGAGTCTATTAATTCCACTTAGTGATTACCATATGGTAATGGTTTTGGCATTAGCTTATAGTACCAGGTACTGATTTCTTTTAAATAATTGTGGCAAGATTATTCAAATGCAGGAGAAATAATAATATTATCAATCTACAGTGGAGCTCAGACAGATACAACACTGGATTGTACTGTGCACTGGTATTCAGTACTGACTGGATGAGACACCTTTGAACAGAAGCTATAATAAGACACTCTTTCAAGTAGTGTTTCAGTCATAAACATGACTGCACACTGACTCCACATATACTAATGGCGGCTGGCCACACACATGCATACTGTTTTTAGTTTCACATTATTTTGTTTCATGACTTGTTGTACGTAATTTATGGTCAGTGTGTCCCGTGGAGACTGTCTTCATGCTTTATGCAAACGTGAACAGTGGATATAAAATGAACAAATATCAGCATTTGTTTACAGATAAACATCAATAGGTTTTCAGACTTCTGCCCTACTTCCATTTCAGCTGTCCGGTGGCTGTGAGTTGACAGTGGTGATCCATGACTTTGTGGCCAGTAATGGTAGCAGCAGTGGGGAGCTGACGGTTCGCCGAGGCCAGACTGTGGAGGTTCTGGAGCGACTCCACGACAAGCCGGACTGGTGCCTGGTGCGGACCACAGACCGCTCTCCGGCCCAGGAGGGCATCGTACCCTGTTCCATGCTCTGTATTGCTCACTCCAGGTCTTCTATGGAGATGGAGGGGCTCTTCAACCACAAAGGTAGGAGGATGTTTCCTTGGATTTTCATACTCACACTGGCCTGGTGGACTGAATGTTATTTGTCATATTGAGGCACATCTGGGCACTTTTGGATGTCTTTTTTGTTTGGAACCTGTAAGGGTGGCCTGCAGAATCTTCTTATCTCACCTAACAGCCGCTTGTCACACCCAAGCACATATGGACACTTGGAAACATTAAGGAACAGCTTCTGGGGAAGCACACACTGTACATGTATTTCTAGGTGTTGCTATGCAACTGTGGAAAGCCCGCTTGAAGCACAGCTCTCTTTTAATTATCTTAAAATAATTCCAACCTTTGAATTCACAGCACTGTTTACATCTGTAGATCTTATTACTGTCAGAAACCCTTATTTTGTCTTAAACACGCACAAACATAAAATATTAAACGACCTTGTGAGGGTTCCGCCCTGAAAGATTTGATGTCAAAACCTGCATCCCTTGTTGTGCCCAAAGGGTATAATTAACACAAGTCAATAACGTGGTTCTCAAGGTTTTTTTCCACAGAATGTGTGTGTGTTAACATGCCACCAGATCTGGTTACAGCAACAGAAACATTGTTGAATCATGTCCTGCCAGAATTTTTACTTCATTTACTTCATTTTATCAACACAGCAGATTGATGTGGGAAATGTGGGAATTTTTCTACATACATACAGTTACATACTAGTTAATAGAATAGGATACGACTTGGGAACACATGTGGCCACCCTGTTGAAACAGAAATACATTTGATTACATGCATATGTTGGTTCATGACAACATGTAAGATTAATTTTACACTATCCCCCAGTCTTGAATATTGATTGAAAGGCTGTTGTTAGTTTACAATCTTGGTAACTCCATCCCATCAATTTAAACTCCCATCCTTAAAAGTCAGCCTCCGGCTAAAATCAAATATTACTGTAAACTCCCTTAGCATGTATTTGGTTCAAGGTCTCTGACAAAGGCCTAGCAGCTGGCTCAGGTGGCCGCTAGCCATTCTTGTAGTGGTGATGGTTTCTTTATCGAGTAAGTGTGGTTCTATCCAGTTCTGTAATTCTTGTGAACTGTTGTTGGATCTACTGCTGTGAAGGTGACTGGTTTCTTTATTGTTTTGTGTTCTGAGCATCAGTTCATGGTATGATGCAGTGACATCTGCTATCTTACTGTTTCTGACATCTAACTGAACTTAGGCAGTCATGGCTGATTGTAGCCTTTTCATTATACTAGATAAATGATCTCATCTCAAGATATAGATTGATAAATAGATACTGTGTATACATGATTTGTAACTATACATACAAACTGTATATTCATATATTTTTCTTGTGACCAAAAACACAAAACAAAGAATAAATATAGTTAACAGAAGGACATGAGAGGAAAGGACTTCATACACAGACCTTTACTGCATTTGACACTTGGTTAGTTGGAGCTATGAGCTGCTGTCATCATGTCTTGACAGACATTTCTTCTTGTGCCTTTCCCTCTTTAATCTGGAAGAGTGGGTGAGAGCTGTACTGCTTGTTTCTATGGTAATATAGCATACAAACAGCCTCTTTGTAGTCAGAGTGAGAAAGATCTGCATTTGTATTAAAAATTATAGGACGCTTGGACTGTACACAGGAACTCACGACTTTGGAATTAGCTGAATGATTTACTAGTAGAGCACAGGAAGAAGGATAGGATTTCCCAGCTGCTGATTTTACGCTTTTAACTGCAGCTTCACTGTTTCTCATTTCTGTTTGGCCAACAGAGGTTCTTGTTTTCTTCTTGCTTTCCTTGGTCTCTTGGCTGCGCCTAACTAACTGCACCTCCACTGTTTGTATCTGTGTGTTTGTGTGGCCGGAGGGAGTGATGAAAAGAAGCTTTTCACTGCAGGGGGTTGCTGTGGTCAAAAAAGGTTGCTGCTGAGGAGAAGGAGGAGGTGGAGGAAGAGGGAGACAAGGATGACAAAAAAATGTCTTTGCTACTTTGTCAGCCTTTTGAGTTTACTGACCAATCTTGTAGGACACTTTATCCAAAGTTATGGAAGGGTGACGGTTTAGGGGATTAGTGTTCTCCGGTAAATCTCTCCTTTTCCTGCTGTGTCTCACAACCAGGAATAATTGACTGTCGGGGGCCAATGTCTGTGTCTAGAAAAACAGAATAGAACCGAATGGCTCAAATGCAGTAGGATTAGCCTACAGAGTGTATAGCTGGCAGCTGGTTGTCTGCTCTGATTATAGGATGTTTTAATGTAAAATAGCAGTAGGTGACATCTACAGTGTTCAGTGTGTTGTTCAACTAGCTGCTGAAACCTGTGCAAAGCTAGACATTCCTGTTAAATTGGGTTTAGATTTCATCTACATACTAATCACATTTTCGATTTGATTTCTAGAATCCCCCATTTACCAAAACATGCAGGTTGACTTTCAACGCCTCGCAGAATGAAATAAATACAAAGGTAAACACTTAATGACAGGATTCTGTAAGGAGCAGAGAGTAAGTGCAGGCGGTTTATGTACGCGTCAGTAGTGTGCGCGTCCTTACAGGAAAGAGTGTGTTTAGAGCTCAGGGAGACACACACACACACACACAGTTAAACAGGGAGATCTTTGTGCACGTAGCCTGCATAGCTACTCTAGGCTGCACCGTGGGTCCGATGAAGTGAGGATGTAGAGAAACAGAGTGAAGTGTTGAATATATATAGCAGTAGTAATAAAACACTTAAAAAAAACCCAATGGACATTCTGAATTCTAGAAAAACAACAAAAATGTTAAGTTTGAAAGCAACCACTGAATGCGTTTTTTTCACTGAACATTTTGCTGTTCAATTCTCTAGCATTTCATAACCAAGTCTATATTTGTTCCAGGCATACTGCACAACTTGTATGCATCCTAATGCCTGTAAAATATGCACCCGCCCACACAAACTGAGTGGGTGCTTCTACAAAGGGTAATACGGTAGATGTGCTGCATGTTTACAGACATCCTCTTGGAATAGGAGAGGCACAGTGGAGGCTTGCCCAATATCCTCACTGCAGCCCACTCATGAGGGAGGGAGGGAAGGAGATACAAAGAGAAAGAGAGAAAACATCCTACTCGCTAATGCAGCATTTTACTTTTTATTTTTCCTCGTACTGGACTTTCTGTCCTTGGAATTTCAGCAACGCAGTTACTGAAGAATAATTTTTACTTTTAACAAAGTCATTTCAAGAAAAATTTGAGGTTTTGCATAGGAATATAAAGCCAGTTGTCGTACCTGTGGAGATGCTGTGAGGGAATATTTCAGTTCAGATTTCCAGAGGCTTGATATTTGACTGACATGGCCCGTGGAATTGAGTCCTTAGTGTCTCTAAATCCATTTTGCTCCATGGATTTAGCACAGGGAGGACACTCTGACAACTGCAAGTTCTGGCTACTGGACCTGGGTAGGTGATTCGATCATGTGTAACACATGAGAAACGATAATGTGTTGGACACAAGTAATTATCCTGTTCTTCTGCTTATCTAAACATAAAATAGTTCTATGTCAGGTTAGGTTTTGCTTGATAAAGTATTTGCTTTGTTTTGTGATTCTCTACACAGTTTGATATGGAGGTTGTAATGTGTCTATAAAATGCTGTATTTGCTTGTTATGTGGAGATAAAATAGCAGGTTCTGCTTTTTCAATACTAAACAGCAAAAAAAAAAAAAAGACTGGAAAGCTGAAAAAGAGAAATTACATAAGTGATAAGTTGTTCTAGTTCAGCAGTTTGGTATTGTTATTGTTATATTGTTTGTCTTATCATGTTTAAGATGATATGAGTAAGGTTACGCTTTCAATTGTATGACATGAAGATGCAGTTTTTGCTTATAAAGCATGCTGGGTCAGTCGTTTAAAAATTCTACCTTTCAAGTGTGACAATGACACTATTATTATGCGAGAAACGACTACAGTTCTACAGTTGTGTCCTTTCTTTTGACAGCTTTTCCTTGTTTGTTGTAGATTCTAACTCAGCTATTTTCAAATGGATTTAATGCAGAGGGCATTCAATAATCAAGTGTGGATTATGTTGTGGCATTATGGCAGTGAAAGTAATTTGATGAATGCACTTATGTGATGAAATATTAAATCTACTGAAATCACACTGACAAGATTATATCTTTGTGCCTATCTGTATGCCAGTTCAGGCGGGTGCTGCACAGATGGGCCGAGGTTATTGTAGACCCCAGGGAGAGAAGAAAATGTTGAGGTCACATAGAATAGAACAGGAAAATGAGGAGCTTCTCATATTCCCCAAATTCCCAATTTCAGTTTGTTTTCACAGTTGTCTGCCTTTTATAGTCTAATAAAGTCTTAAAAAACACAAAAATATCAGACTAGTTTTTCTAGAATGTGTAGCGGGTGGTCTCTAAATTCTCTCATATGCCCCATCTCAACTCCACACCCTTCATAACTATGGCTGTTGGTGGCAAGCCCTCTCCAGCATTGTCCACATTTTTACAGCTCAGCTAGCCAAACCCCCTGGAGCTTTTCCACAAGCTGCAACTCCGCCCCTAAAAGCTTTTCTCCACACTGACTGATGTTTGTATGTGTGTCTGTGTGTTTGTATCGCTTCTCCTGGGGAAGATAAGACCACACAAAAGATGCTCCCCTGGTGACACCTCTGGAATCCCATGCATGCTTCTGTGGAGCTGCACAGACTTTTGGGATCACTCCAGTTGTAAAAGACCCCCTCCCCTCTGTCCTATTCTGAGACACAGGCACACACGCAAAGTTGTAAATCTAGCATGTTCTTTGCAGTAGTGTGAATGAGCAGTGACTGAATTATGATAGTGTGCTGGTAGCTCACAGATAAATTAGCAAACATCTGAATATAGTGTTTTCTCAGGAATATTAGCCCACAGAGTTAAACTGAGAAGAAGCTATTGTTTGGTGGATGAATACAAATATAAATTTGCCCTTGGATGTTCACTATTAATGCTGATGTTTGTATGTTTAAGCAGATGGTAGAGGCAGGTACTAGATATTTAAAAATTTGAATGTCTGCACAATGTGCATTAACTACATGTACACACATCCAGCTTTTTTATCCAGTGCCAAACACTAATGTTATGTGTGCATTATGAGTGTATGACTCCAATGATCATCCCAATCGTCTCAGCATTATGATGCTCTAATTAGAGTATTGACGAATTAACCAGGAAGTGAACAACATTTGCCTGATATCAAACAGAACTGTCGATGCACTGGTTTTGCTGGGGCTTTAGGAGTAGAGCAAAGTGAGGTAAAAACAAAGTATGATGTCAAGCGATATTGAGAAGACATGCCGTCTATGTAAAATAAAGCTTGACGTACCCATGGTACTCATTGGCCAATTGTTAATCCCCCTTCGGTGTTCATTGGATAATCAGTTTTTCAAACTGAGAAACCGCTGCTGCCTGTCATGATGAAATTCAAAGGATGGATTCTTGGACATGCAAGAACAAGATGTCTTTGATCCAAAATTGCTCCAGAGACAGAGACGCCAGTTTACTAATTGAGTCAGGATAATAAATTGTCCTAAAAGGGTTTTGTGACATTATGTTTAATCTCTTGCAGCTTTGGGGAAATGGCCAGCTATTTTATTTTTTGAATGCAGTATGCAATTCTGCATTTTTAAGTACAAGTTTATCAGATGGGAGGGATGGGACCAAATGCTCTTTCCAGTTGCTAACTTTGTTTTTGTTGCAGGAATGAAAATGCTACTTGTGAAATAGCTCAAAATTCTATGAAAAGTGTAGGAAACACAGTAGTTTGTGTATCCAAGTAGTAGAACATAGAGACAAACTGAATTATCCACCAGAACCGAAGAAGCCTCTTGGATAAGTAGTAAAACATCTTTTAAGTCTTTCAGTCCAGTAGATTATTAATTTTGCCATGACGTACTTTAGCGGTTCCAAGAGATTGAAGCGTCTTTAAGGATTGTATCTTAATAACAGTTTTAGCAGTTTTACTTAATGCAGTTTTACATAATGTGAAAAAGCAAGTCACCCCTGCAAATAAACTATGTGTTCCCAATTTTTGTTTCCAATGGGTGAGAGTCTGGCCAGCTGTTCCTGAGGTGTCTCCACAATGAAAGACACCCTGCAGGGCAAAGGGCAAAGGCCATGCCCTCTGTGTGTGTATGTGTGTCTCTGGGGTTATTTTCTACTGAAGAGGAATGTGTCATGGCTGCTGACCCCATGTTTCACCCATTTACACTGCTGTTAGCACGATCTCTTCAGTCTAATGGGAGCATGTGGATAGCACCAGAAGCTTATCTACCTGTCAGTGGGAATATTTTAGTCATGACACATAAAGGACAGGATGCGATTTATATGGTCCCCTGGTTCGTTCTTTAAAGGCACAAGTTATATATTATAAACACAAGTAGCTGTGTGTTGTAAATCGTCCGAGTTGTCTCTCAGTTCTAATAAAAATAGGTTTATATTAGAAAACAAAAGTGTTTACTTATTTACCCAAAGTATTCAGGACTTTAAAACCCTAACAATTCAAAGCCCTAGCCAGCACCTGTACTTTTTGCTTTTAATATGAATAATGGATCAAATTTACTGTTCTTATCTACTAAAGTAACAATATACAGAACTCATAAAGGAAGGTTTTAATAGACCTTGGAGATCAACAATAGAAAAGTTATTCTGTGTCATCAGAATTACAGCCTTAAATATGATTGTGCCTATGGCTAAAACGTTCCAGAGCAGCATCGTAACGAACAGTTTTCACTCTGGTTTTCATACTCCAGGGGGGAGATGGTGGAGACAGGTAAATCACACAGCTTCTCTAAAATCTATACTAAACAGTGAGGTTGCATGTAAAGATTTGTATGAACAAAAGTGATTATCTTCCATCAAATTTACCTCAAGCAAGACGGACAACCCCTCCACACCACTTATCTTCTTTAAATATGCCCCTTGGGTGGTATTTAAAAGTCTCCAGAGTAGTTCAAACGTCCCTTTCCCTGGGAAATGGAACTAACCCTTTCTTTCTGTGTCCTCGCCTGCTCTGGCTTGACATATTCACGTTACTGTTTGCCTGACTCATGACTTAGAACATCTTCCACGAGGCAGCTTAAGAATCAGAAACCATGATTATTATCGCTCAGGCTATTCTGAAGATAACTCCAAATGACCTGGGTTTCATCAGAGCAAGATGGTGAGAGGAGTCTTAAAGGTGCCTGATGTGGGAGATGATTGTTTTGCTTTCTTCTTCCCTCGCATGTGATGTAAGAACACATGCTTCGTATCAGCAGAGTAGAGTAGAGACGCACTTGTTTTTGCAGGCAGGCCCTCTCCGGAAGTCGTGCTAATCTGCACAATGAGAACATCATCTCCTGAGATCTTCCTGTACCAAGAAACCATTTTGTGATTTAGTTTAGCTACATCTCTGATCAATTTTGATAGAAAACATCAGTTTAGGAGGATATTCTGATGTTTTGATGAGAACTCTGTATCCCAGGAATGTGTCCCAGTAGAGCGGTTTGATAGATAGTAGTACTTTCTTCATTCTTGGGTGATTGCCGACGTTCTTTGTCATAACAAGAGTTTTTTTTTGTTTTACCTCGCTCACTTGTATTGGCCGCAGAGTAAGGGATACTCTTAAATCATGCTGTTACCTTTTGTTTAGTTGTTAAAGTCTTACAGGCGGTGAAAGGACTTGTCCAGGGAATGCTGTGTGGTGTCAGAGTTGGGGTCATGTTGCACAGTGTGACAGCACACAAACAAAATCCAACATCAACATTATCAGCCCAAGATTCCTCGGTCAGATTGCTTGTTGAGCCAGTCGAAAGGTTTTGTTTTTTCATTCAGTAGCATGCAGCAGCATTTTTGAAAAGAAAACTAATGTGAGGACAATGGGGGAGAAAAGGGGGATTTAGGTTATTGGAAATATTAGAAAGAGAACAGGGGTGAATGAGCAGACAGGTGAGACAGACAGTTGGATGTATGTTTGAAGTATTCAGACAAAGCCTCAAGCATCCCTTTATCCTGTGTTATTTTCTCATCGCTCCATCACTAGTTGAATCAGAGCATTCCTCCTACAGATTCCCCAAGGAGCCGCCATCTCTGTGAGGAGGAGGCCAGCCTGCCTACTGCACATAACACATACAAATCCTGTGCAAACAAACAAATGCTCACACATTTCTTATCATACCACACCTTTCCTTTATGTTCTTTTGCTACTGAAAACTCACATATGCATACATGGTGACGATAATGTTTATGCTTGTTACGCTTACAACATCTTGCAGCATACTGTAACTACTGATTGAGTATCTAGTTTAATATATAAATAGAACTTGGCTTTGTAATGGAAACATTTCTCATTATTACAATTCTTATGATTTAATGTTTTGCTATAAAAACTGTGTGTGAACATCCGATGTGTATTCTCTGCACTTGGATCATTTGTGTTTGTGTTAACTCTGTCGTAAGGGACAGTATCTGGTTGATTGGAAGCTGGAGACAACTTGTTTTGGAAATGAAGAGAACAGTCTGACCTGTGTTCTTATCCTTGGGTGATAGACAAGATAGATAGATAGACAAGACTGAGAAATGGAGTTGACTTGATATCTTTTCTTTTGCTGCTACGTGTTTATGAAGTTATTAAGTACAAAGTATGTGACTGCATCTGCCCTTCAGAGTCAGACTTTTCATATGCACCCGTGATGGAGGACTTTCTATGCAGTCCTTTCAGTGACTGCTGAGTGTATTCCACTTTGTGTACCCACGTCTTTTATTTGCTCACTTTTCCAAGGGAACTATCAAAATGTCCACCACAAGCTTCAGTGCAGGAGGAAGACAAATAGAACCTGGCAAATCCAAATTGTAATATTTATTACCAAATGAGGCACTTTGAGGTATATAAATAATTAAAGTTTAGATGGAAAAATGACATATTGCACACTTCTCAGTTTTACAGCCTTTTACAGAACCAGACACCATTATTCATATGTCTAATGTTAGTCCCTCAATTAAAAGGCTTCTCAATCAGTGTAAGACTAATAGCAAGTTCCAAACTTGTGTTTAGATTTTTGATGAGAAAACCCTTTTGTTTAAATTTGGATCAAGCACTGTGCCTCTGTAGTTAAAATCATTATCAACCTCCCCTTTCTTTTCTCCCCCTCACCATTAGACACCTTGTCTGTATCCAGTAATGACGCCCTACAACCAGGATCCAGCCAAACCCTGGGTCCTCACAGCTCACCAGGCCCCAAACGTCCTGGGAACACCTTAAGGAAGTGGCTGACCAGCCCTGTACGGCGGCTCAGCTCGGGCAAAGCTGATGGCCACGTCAAGAAGCTTGCCCACAAGCACAAGAAGAACCGCGACGCCACAAGGAAGAACATGGACACAATGGCCGGCTCTCAGAAGGACTCTGACGACAGCGCCGCCACGCCCCAGGATGAGACACTGGAGGAGGTAAGAACAGATAAAGCAGTGGATGACTGTTCCTGTCAGAACATTCAAAAACACAGTTTTGCTTCTGACCTACCAGCTGACAATCACTGTTCGTCTTCTCTCTCTTTCCAGCGTATGCGTAATGAGGGGCTGAGCAGTGGTACCCTGTCAAAGTCTTCCTCATCAGGCATGCAGAGCTGCGGCGAGGAGGAAGGAGAGGAGGGGGCCGACGCTGTTCCTCTACCTCCCCCTATGGCCATCCAGCAGCACAGCCTGCTGCAGCCTGACTCCCAAGACGACAAGGTGGGATTTGTAAATCTAAAGAAAACCAATATTAAATATTTGAACCACATTAATGTTGAAAAAGCAGCCAGATTTGAATGTTTGGTTCCATATAGAGGTGTATAAATATCACTTCACATCCACACAGAGCTTTTACTTTGACACTAATAACTTTTCTTTTTCCTCTTATTTTCTTAATGGTTGCATGTTCCTTCCTTCAGCATTATGTTGATTTCTGTTCTGCTTCTCTTCTTTCCCAGTTCCCCTATCTCTCCATGTAAAACTACTTCATCACCTTCACTTTGGATCCATCTTTATTTAACTTTTTGTTTTCTGTCTTTCACCAACTAAATGTCATTCCCTTGGATTGTAAGCGGTCTACTGTTGCTGAAGTGAATGCTCCATTCATGTGTTGCTGCAGTGGCGAGGTGTTTGTGGGACTAAATGGTGAATTCCCATTAAGTCTGGTTTTGAACAGGGGATCCTTTTAAAACTGTGCCTGCCACTATGCCTCAGACTGGGCTCTGTTGCAGACGCAAACTTTCTCTCCATTGGAGTATTAAGCAACACTGTTTGCTGTATATAAGTGGTTTGACCAATCATGGTGCTCATGCTTGAAGAGCAGTCCAATCCCAGAGCTTGCCCTTGACCTATACCCACCTCATTATCCCTGTTTCCCCGAGACCAGTCTGTGATTGGCTCCGACTTGGCCCCCAATTAACCCTTTTATTAGGGAGTTCACACCCACCAAGTCCTTATTTGGACATGTGGAATATCGGAGTCCAAACTCAACAATGGTGAGCCTGATCACATATACAGTAGTAGCCATTGAGAATGTATGACTCCTGTGCGCATGCAGCACTGCCACGTTTTACATTTGTAATGTTTTGTTTGTTTCTTTGTTTCTTTGTTTCTTCCATAATCTCTCTTTTTCAGTCTGCATCGCGGCTGTCCGCTCGTCCCAACAGTTCAGAGACACCCAGCGCTGCTGAACTGGTCAGTGCCATCGAAGAGCTGGTGAAGAGCAAGATGGTGAGATAGGAATCATAAACAAAACTCACGAGTACTCACAAATGTGGCACATTTGTACACAGAACAATTCTGATAGATTTGTGTGAGAGCACGCACACACATTTTTTTTTGTGTTGTTGTTGACAGAGAATGGCATCATGGCCTACTAGTCATCTGTCAGGACTGTGACTCACTATGCCAGCTGTCCACTGTTCCAAGAAATGAGTTATTGCACTCTGGCCAATATCCCAAACACACTCATGCCCACTGGCATTCCAAAGTGAACATAATACCGTTTCCTCTGGGGTCCTACAGCTTTATTTTGATCCCTGTTAAATAAATGAACCATGCTGTCGAAAAGATAAATTTACATACCGTAAATACTCTGTGACACTTTCTACCTCTTTCTACCTCTTCCTTCCTCTGTTTCTACCTTCTTCCTCATTTCTCTTCCTTCTCTCCTTGCCTCTGCCCTCCTCTTTCCTCAGTCACTAGAGGATCGCCCCAGTTCTCTATCAGTAGAGCAGGGCGACAGCAGCTCTCCCTCCTTCAACCCCTCCGACAACTCCCTCCTCTCCTCCTCCTCGCCCATCGATGAGATGGAAGAGCGCAAGTCTGGATTCCTCAAGAGAAGACAGTGAGTTATACACCCGTGTCGTGTTAGTGTTTTGATAAACAAAAGCTGCTTGAGTTCAGTCAGTTCTTCATGTTTGTTTTCATTTGTGTGCTTATATGGAACATTTCTGATGTTCATCCACAGCTGAGTGCATTACATTTGTATTACATGGTGACAATTTCTGTTTTGTGTCTCTCAGTTATGTTCTACTGGAGCTGGTGGAGACTGAGAGAGACTATGTCAGAGATCTGGGATCAGTGGTGGAGGTAAACCAAATGAAGTAGATATTAAAGTATCTTAAGCTTTTAGAGATGGTTTTTTGGTCAGCGTTTGCTGGGTGTTTTACAAATAAGTCGACTTTCCTCCCCTCAGGGCTACATGAGCAGGATGAAAGAGGAAGGAGTCCCAGATGACATGAGAGGAAAAGACAAGATCGTCTTTGGAAACATCCATCAGATCTATGACTGGCACAAAGAGTATGCTGGTCTTCTTCAGTTCATCCTACAAATTCCACTGCAAATAAAAAAAAATTTAAAGTTATATTATTAGACAACATAAAATAAAATAAACAGTCAGTGCCATGTTCCTTGGTTAAATCATGTGTTCTCTCTGTTGATTGGTCCACAGTTTTTTCCTGGCAGAGCTTGAGAAGTGTTTGGAGGATCCTGACAGGCTGGCTTCTTTATTCGTCAAACAGGTAAGAAACCTCTTAACATTTCTTTTTTTTGTTGTTGAATTGTGGATTATCAAATAGATTTTAGTGAATAAAAAAAAAGAGTAAGGAATTCATAGATTCTAAGCTGTCATATTTTTCTCACTTCTAATGCTGGCTTGTTTTCTGCTTTTGTTTTCGATTGCAGGAACGGAGGCTACACATGTACATCGTGTACTGCCAGAACAAACCTAAGTCTGAGCACATTGTGTCAGAGTACATTGACACTTACTTTGAAGTAAGATTGTTAAACCATTTTACACCTACAGAATGCCTTTTATGTTGTATTGTCCAGGTGATCAGTATTTTCTAGAGATAATAATATCCTTATCTTTCATCAGGACCTTAAGCAGCGATTGGGCCACAGATTGCAGATAACTGACCTGCTAATCAAACCCATCCAGCGTATAATGAAGTACCAGTTACTACTGAAGGTAAATCCACCATGGTCTTTATTATTTTACAGGCTGCATTCAAGCTAAGGAAAAGTACTCTTCATATTGAACCTACAGTATCGATCAACACAATCAACATTTTTCTTTCACAGGATCTTTTCAAAGTTTCTAAGAAGGCTGGAGTTGATACGACAGATCTGGAGGTAATGTCATGCCCACGTTTCAGCTCAAACGTTCTTAAAGTGATGATGTACAGTAAGCAGTGTTGGGAAGGTTACTTTTGAAATGTAATAGGTTACAGATTACTAGTTACCCTGTTTAAAAAGTAATAAGTAATGTAACTATTTTGATTACTTCATTAAAGAAGTAACTTATTACATTTCATTACTTTTTGATTAGTTTACTTTAACAAATGTTTTAAACTGGGCAATAAAGCTGAACAGTCCTAAAATATACATTTAAACCAGGCAGTGTAAACCTCCCAACAGTTCTCAACACAGATTACTGTCTCCCCCAG
>JAVQJD010013400.1:0-19685 GCA_036023655.1 Nannoperca australis
TGTTGGGGCGGATTATAACAGCTTTGAAAAAAGGACAGAAAATAAGGTGTTTCCAGTAATGTTTGCCCCCCCCCCCCTTCAATTTAATATCCAGTTAAACATGTTTTGTCAGATGTGTAAAGCCACTTGTTGCACTAGTCTCTTGCAACTAGCAGTTCTTTCTGTTATCCAATAATCCCCAGATTCATTTCTCAATTAGGCATTTGGTGTGTGCTGCCCTTCACCGGCTCCCAGAGTCCAGGTGTCACTTTTAGTTTGTTTGTTTTTGTCCGACCAACAGTTCATCAACCAAAGATGCTCAGCAGTTATTCACATGCGAGAAGCTGCAACCGGAGGATTTTTGGCGTTTTTGTTTTATAAATGACGATGACTCGATTATAAGCTAAACGTTTTATTCTGTCATCGTTTTTGTAGTTAAATGATTCATTGATTGGTTGAACTAAAAGTAGGCCTATTTTTCTGCATTGTATCTAGATTAATGTTTTTGTTTTTTTGTTTTTTACTGAAAATGTCTGACCCAACAAATCAGTAATTTGCTAGAATAAAACAAGGTGCAAAAATCTAATACAAACTTTGAGTAAAACTCAAACAATTTGCTACGTAAACACTCTGAAACTGTACTTTTTTGTACCGAGTGCTGCTTTTTGGGGCCTCCTTTTGAAATTTCTCATTTTAATTTTCACCTGATTCAGTGTAAGCCAGTGAACAGCACCCTCAGGACACGCAGCATATGTTTGGTGCATGACAGTATTAAATCCAGGTGTAAAAAAAAAAAAAAAAAACATTTAAAGCTTCTTTGACACAAAATAAAGTTTTAACTGTTACTCTGTCACAAGAAGTCAGTGAAGGGCGTCCCGCTGCCCTGGGAATGTGGAAAACCTGATTTATAAGTCATTTTGGGGCCGTCATGGGTTGGAAGGCCGACCTGGCCTGCAAAGCATCCCGAACATTAATCACTACACATTCATTTATTATTCCCAACAGTTGCGTTGTTCAGTAAACCAGTCAAACCCGTCTAATCAAATGTACAAGTGGAAGCACATCAAGCTACTGCTGGATATTAATCCCTTTTTTAAAGGTATGTCCCTTCTCGCTCCCCGTAGCTTGCAGGGCTACGGGGAGCGAGACCCACAGACCCATGTGTTAGCAGGAGTTGACAGATTGAACATTGTCTTTAGGGGGATGTCAGCTGTATGTGCCCATATAGAAGTGGTAGTTGTTCTAGTCATTAATCTGTAATAAACATGGTTTTGGTTGAATAGGCGTCTGTTCAGATGTTGAAGGTTTCAGTTATGTATCATACGTTGTTGCAGCAATATTTGGGTTGATACTGTTTGTGACAACTTGTGACCCCTGGACTATTGATAGAAATAGTCAGAAATACCAGATTTACACACTAAGACATTGAGGAACACTGTAAACAGAAATTAATTGCTAAACCTTTGACATTTGGACATTTCTGTAAGAATTGCATTTTTCTGGATTAGATGACGAGCACTTCTGTTGTCAGAGAACCCCCCTTTCTTGTAAATATACCTATGAAAGCCATACAGCCTGTGGATGATCCAGAGGTCTGAACTAGGGCTGCAACAACGAATCGATAACATTCGCTTACAAAAATCATCGATTCGTTGGGTCCGCGTCTTTACACGGCGCGAAGCAGGCTACGTCACTTAAAAAAAAAAAAACATTCGAAAAATGGCGGAGACGGAGAAAAGCGTTGGACAAAAATCTTCAACAGCGTGGGAGCACTTTACTTTAAATAACAGTAACAAGTGTGTAACCTGCAAACTCTGTAAACATGAACTTCCATGGCACGGGAGCACCACGGTCATGTTAGCATGTGGACATGCTAACACTTTAGCATTGCATTGCAAAGAGAGACGGTGTGCGAGAAAGTGTTAGTTGCAGCCGTAGTCTTAACCACAAAGTTCAGCAGACCCACGCTCTCTTTAGGTTGTCGATTACACGACGCTGGTTATCGCCTCCGCAAATCAACCCGGGGTTTCCCAATCAAGCCGTGACCACGCTCACATTGCAGCATGTGACCAATCACAAACACGACAGGTGTGCCGGCAGCAGAGCGGCACACGTTACCTGCGAAGAGCAAAGTGTCATATTAGAGAAACAACACCATCCAGACTGAAAGCCACACCGCTGCTGAATGCAGGAGAAGACCGCTGGCAAGAATAAAGCCGAGTGTGTGAATGTGTGAATAAACAGGCCGATGACATCGCTGCCCCGTCAGGTGGGATCCATTCATTGAATGTGTCTCAGGTGTATTCTCTGATCAGTTCAGCCTGATTCTTTCAGCTGCAACACCGGCGGCGTCAAACAGACGTGGGAGCAAAATAAAAAAAAGCATAATTCAGAGGTAAATAGTCTTACATTCACATCTTAAAAGCACAACAGGTGTCGTGCTTCAGTCGGTTTTTTGCTATTGGTGATGTCACTTTCCAAGAGAATTGATTGGTCAGGAGGCGGTCCGTGAGGTCACACGTCGGTCATTTTTATACAATGAGGTCAAGATACTCACTTGTCACTGCAGTGACATGGGCACTGACATCATCACACGTGAATACTAATGAGGTGTGTGTGTGTGTGTGTGTGGTCATAGCTCTAGATTTGTTGTTTTATTTCATTCACAGCACTGAAAACTAGTCACATTTATATGAAAGGGCAAGTTTTGTCCCTTTTTTAGAGTTCAAACACACCGTGGAAGTAACTATCGGACACCACACACACACACACACACACACACCCCGCAGCTGGTATTGTACCACGGTCACATGATGAAACATCCATCCTTGAATCTCCCTTTTTGTCCCCTCCTCCCCACTGTAGCTTACTTGGTGAACTTGGAGACTTCTCCCTGAGGAGCCAAGAAGCAGACGGCTCATGACTTCTGACCAGGACACGAAAGTTGTAGCTGAACCACAGGTGCAGCAAGTACAAGAGGCAAAAGAGAGCTCTCATTTGGTGAGTTTGACCCGCAGACACGTGTTTTTCAGTTGTCCTGCTTGTTACTCTACATTTTCATGCATCTCTTCTAGATACATTTTAATCATTTCTGTAGAAATGTCAAGAATTGGAAATCTCTGAAATGTGTCTTCTGCTAATTAAATGAAGATCTTGGATTCATTTGACATTTAGTTCTGTCAATTAATCATAACTTTAAAATTACAAACAGTGAATTAAAGCATTATTAAAGTACTTATCAATTATCTTTCTGTAAAGTGACTAAATTGTTTGAAAATTAAAATACATGACAAATTAAGAATTTATTGCAAAAGGAGGTATTTTTTTCGTACAGGTTCTGGGGCAAAGTGTTGTAGCTCTTTCTCTGATTGGCTCGTGTTATCAGAGGCTCCGGTGCAAGATGGCAGCGCCCGTGTCCGCAATATTTACTCTTCCTTTCTCTACAGTGGGAGGGAGGAGAGCTGCGTCGGCCATCTTTACATACACTTTATGGTGTTAAATGTTGATTTTGTGAAATCTTTCTGTGATGACTTGTGATTTTAGTTTTGGGTTTTGCGTGTTACATCTGCAGCGTGCAGCCGGTGATGGTAAACAAGTGCAACGTTAGAGGACGTTCTAGCGCTTCATCACCAGCGTGACAGCGTCCAGGAGTCTGAATTCACACATTTCTTTGTTGTTGACCAGCCACAGATTCTTTTAAGTCAAAGAATCCATCCAAACTTGATGGAGAACATCATGCAGCCCAGTTCTGACTGGAGTTGATTTCCCACGCTGATTATTTATAATAGAGAAGTGCTTTGTAAAGAAACACAAGGCAGAGAAAGAAGCAGCTCCTGTAACTAAATAACCATGACCTGTTTTCATTTCTTCTCCTGCATCACAGACAGACATGACGTGAAAACAGAGCAGTGCATCTCGGGTGCAGTAGAGCAGCAGTCCAGATTTGATCCTCATGCCTTTTTATGGGATGTGACCAGACAACACAATGCACTGTCTGCTAAACTGAGGCCTCGTCAGAACAATAAGACGTCTACACTGAGTTCAGCCTGTTGTTTGGTCTGTTTTTAGGCTCCGTCGTCATGGTCTTGGTCTTTTTGCACAAAATCTTTCAATGTCTTCATCTTGAGGCTGCAAAAGTGCAAAACCCCCAAATATTCCATTTGCAATGAATTAAAACCAGACAAAAGCAGCAAAACATCAAACATTTGTCGTTTCTCGATTAATTATTAAAACCGTGTCCGTTGATTTTCTGTAAACAGACTAACTGATTGATCTACTGATGGTTTCTGCTCAGAAAGACACTAAACAGCAACATTGTACATGTGAAAGAGTCCTGCAGTGTTGACGGTGGTAAACCAATAGAAAAGCAGTAACTGGTACCGCAGTCAGGCTTCATGGCAGCTGCCGCTTTAATACAAGTTCACAACACAAATGCTGTTGCTGCTGCTGCCGAGTCCCGGACGTAGAATCGCCTCCCAACAGAGCCTGAACACCTTCTTATATGAATGTTTTCCTTTTGAATCCAAAGGTTACCGCCGGGGTAGGCCGTGTTTTCAGAGATGAAATTAGAGAATATTTGTACAGCATTGGTTTTCATTTAGGGTTTTCTTAGTCAAAGAAATAATCCACTATGCCTTCCTGTGTGGCGCTGATGTCGTTGTTCTAACTCGGCTGGGAGGCGAGAGCCAGAAATGTCCAGAGAACGTGCGCTACATGCGTCCTCTCTGTCGCTGTTTGGACACTTTTTGTTGTGGTTTTTTGCCTCTCACCTGCTGTGAGCCTCAAAACAGCTTTAGATTGAAACGACGCGAGGTTAGTGGTTAGTTGACCACGTGGACACCGGAGCATCACATGTGATGGATTGTTTACAGTAATTGGTTGTGCAACCGGTCAGGAGCCTATCTGATGTATAGCCATCGGTTGCATTGATTTGATTACCTCATGTTCAGAGAGACTACATGGTGGTAAACGGGAAACCAGATTTGACTGCATTAAACTGACATTCACATGTCGTCTCCACGGGGATGAGTGACCGCTCCGTTTATCTCCAAATGTAGCGTCTGCACTGGAAATGAGTAGATTAAGATTTAACGTCTGTCTGCGAGCTGCTCGACAAATGACACAAGAATGCAAAAGCACGTTACCAGGAGCAGTGTGAGCCTTCGCCTCCCAACTGATGCGTTCAACATAAAACAAAAGCTTCATAAATGTGCTTTGAAATCATATAAAAACACACAAAACAAAATGTGTTTATAACAGTGAAGTAACCCTGGTGATTTGTACATCCATCATTGCAGTGTGAACAGGAACTGCTTGTAGCTAATGCTAGTAGCTAATGCTAGCAGCTAATGCTAGTAGCTAATGTAGTTTGACGGCTTGGCTCAGATTCACTAAAAAGTCTATATGCTAAAAAAAGCCACTCATAGCTAGTCCACATCCAGCTCTCAGACTCCATGGCAACATTATACTTCCTGTTTGCATCTCTCAAAGCATGATGGGAACTGTAGTGCCACAACTGAAAACATACTAATCACAAAATCCATGAAAAACACAAATCTTTTTCCTAGATTCTTCCTGTTTATTGAAAACCTTTGACATGCAGGCAATAAAAAAAACATACAGTTTCATCTTGGAGACCTTTATCGTACCACTGACACCCCAGATAATGTCATCCCTGAGTGCCCAGAAGTCAAAACAAAGCAAGAACACGCTCTGGTTCAGCACGTACAGCAGTAATCCCCTTAGCATGAAGCTCTGCGTTGTTTGTTTTCCTCGCTTGTTGCATGCTCCTCACTTCATGTGCATGGCTTGTGATTCTGCCAGGCTGCTACACGACCCTGCAGGTTTGACTGACGGTAGCACATGTGACACTTTTGCAAAGACTCGTCTGGTTTACTGCAGTAATTGTATATTACACCAGCGCTGTGGCTTGAGGAGGAAAGTGTTCAAGTTCCAGGTCACTCGCCGTTACTTTAACGTAACACTCGTGCAGTGATTGTGGTTCAGTCAGTGTTGTGACACATGGCTGCTGCTGAACCTGTGTCTGTCACAAAGCAAGTGCAGGGACGTGTCTTCATGCTGCCCTGATGGGCTTCAATCAACCTCTTCGAATAGGAAAGGGCGTGGGACTATGGAAATGGGTAAGGAGTAAGCGGATGGCCTTCAGGCGAAGAGAAAGTTATTCTTTTCCAGAGCGCTCCAAAATTAGGAAATGGAAAGAACCCGCTGTCTTTCTTTTTTCCATTGTCATTTACACACGTTCGAGATTGGAAAGAAGATTGGCAGCGAAAAGGAAGTCCAGTGGGCTCGAAGCTTCAGGCTGTAGGTCTCATTACCAGCCGGGGTTAGTGGTGGGAACAGCTGCCGGAGAAGCAAAATGCTGCTTCCAGCCTCGACTACACACGGATCAGGGTGTCGGAGTTCCTCAGCAAATTATAGAAAATGTTTTTTCAGGTTTTAAAAAGTCATAAAAGGCACAAGACGTCTGCACAGAAGTTCTAGTTGAGTCCAAGTTATCTTTAACAGGATTTAGATGGAAGAGCCTGCACACTTATTTCTGCACGACTGTAGATCATAATTAAATTTGCACATTTATTAATTATGAAGTATTTAACTAAGAGCACATAGTGATCCATAAACTTAAAATAGGATAAGAAAACTAACATTTTATATAGAAATGTAGTTTAGCTGGTGTCCTGTTCTACCAAACCTCATTCCTTATTCCCACAGAGACACACTGATGCACCATATGTCTTGCACATATGTGTTCGAAACAGACCACAAATCGACCTATTTATAGTGTATCCCTGCGCGTTACATCGGCTCTGGACCAAAGCTGGAAAGCAAGAAGGACCAGATCAGATCCTCCTCTCCTTTCATTTGGGAACGTTGAGCCACAGTTCAGTTAAAGAGCTTTTGCAGGTTTAAAAAATGCTTTTGTTTGTGTGTAAATGTCTCATTTTATTTATTTAACCAGGAAAAGCTCATTGAGATTAAGAATCTCCTTTTACAAACGTGTCCTGGCCGAGACAGCAGCAAACCAAGTTACAAGTCAATGAAACCACAAACTAAATCCCAAGTTACAAAATAATATGAATCAAAACATTTACAACCTAAAGACTCGTCGTTTAATGCCCTCAACTTACTTTTAAAAAGGTGTGAGGAGACCGGTTCCCTCAGACACAGTTGATCCTGCAGCAAATCTAAAACTTCTTTTCCCCATTTCAAGTCTGACTTTGGGTACAGAGCAAAAACACACCCTGAGTCACAGAACCAAGCTTGTAGCTACTGTTTCTTTTAGATTGGACAACATTACAGAAGTATGCTTTATTATAAACCTCATAAATAAGGATGTGCCAATGATTTTGTCTACGCTTGGACAGCGAGGGTCGGCCAACTGTGGCATAATCAAACATTTTGGGGCAGAAACAAAATGCTGGGTTTCGACCAACCAGACGAAACTTAAATACACAGTTTGTTCATCATTCAGTTAGAAAGTAGCTCGACTCCTCAAGTCCGACTGGTATTTAACAACTTTGTTCTCGACTGTAAAGAAAGCTTCACGCGACGCAGTAGTTTAACCTTTTACTGCACAGATGGTGTGAAAGATGTGCAGTTAAAATCTTACAGATGTGTTGGAGTTGGTGCTGATAAATCAAAGTCCAGTGAAGTCAGCAGTGGTCTTCTAGTTAAAGCCGGGGGGAGATGGCTGAAATCAATACAGATCTATATGTTTAATAATCACCGATCGAGGAATTTGTTCAAACAGTTTAACTACAGTTATTTCATCAGCCTGATATCGTGTTTGAGGAGGAGGGGGGCTGCGTTTGTTTTCTTTAACCAATCACTAGCGAGTGACGTGTCCATTTTCAGGCTTCACAATGACTGAAGAAACATCCCAGAATATAAGAGATGGAAGCTGCACGGCTGCACCAGTCTCACCGCTGCCTGGTGCCAGTTCTGTGCCCATCCTCCCATCATGTGTAGCTCAGCCAGCTTCCCCATTTTTAATCTTGCCTACAAAGCTCTGATTGGTCGAGTTGTATTTTTCTCTGCTGTGAACGAGCACATCCAACCTGTCTGGATTAATGACGACATTGATCTGAAAGCAGGCGACGCGTGCAGGCTTTCATCACCACCATCTTGTTTGATACCACACGTTTTGCATTACCTACATGTGAAACATGGGCCTGCCGGTGGAGACGCTTGCTCTGAATGCGGCCCTGCACTGAGAGATACTTGATCACCGTGACCTGCTTCTTGTGGATGTTTTGGTGCGTAGTTAGTCTGCTGGTGGAGAAAGTGCTGCTCTGGATGGAGAGTTGAAGCTGAGGTGCGTTGGACTCCTGAGTGCTCAGCACTCCTTGTGGCCCCTTCAGCTCTGTAGTTGTCAGAGAGAGAAGATGAGCGTCTGCAGACAGACACGTCCAAATTCAGCTGTTTGTGTTTTCTCCCCTGAAGGACTCTCGCATGTCTGCCGCTGCCAGCTCGCCTCCATCACAAAGACAGGGCAATAAACCCAGCGCTACGCCGGCTGCCCTCCGATGACACCGGCAATAACTCGTCTCTGTCCTCGCTTCATGATGAATCACGTCCTCTCGTCTCCTCCCAAAATACTCCCTCAATCAGGGCAGCGGCTAACCTCCTCCTCCCCTGTGAAGGAAGGGGACATTTTAAAACATTTGACAAAGGTCAAGCGATGCCCACGACGTACACACCCGGTTATGTCAGCGACCGTTTCTATGGCAGCCGGCTCGGACAGGAGTGGGAGGTTCACATTAGTGCACGGCTGGGCTGTGAGCAGAGGTGGGGTGGGGTCTGCCGGTCTGGCCAGACACACCCCCGATGATTTGGTAGTGCAGCGTTTGTGAAATACAACCCGGGACAATGTCTCTGCTGCTCAGGTTGTAGCAGGTCAGGCTCATCTCACTCCTTTACTCTTTCCTTTAATCCGCCTTCCTTTGTTTCTCTCACTATATTTAACTCCGCTTGCTGCTTCTCTCGCCTCAGCGACTCGGCTCGTTAGTAGAATAATCTATTAAAACCAAGGCTCAGGAGGGCTGGTGTTAATCTGAGCGACGCCAGGCGCTTGATTTGGCCTGTGGACCACCGGAGCAGGCTTTGTTTGAGCGCAGGTGTGCAGCTCCAACACTCCCTCCCATACAGCCGGAGAGTGACTCAGTGCAACCGCGACAAAACAAAAGCAGAGACGGCTGCTTGACGGGAGCGAGACAGCCAGTCAGCTTGTGCAACGTCAGCCGAGCATCCTCTCGGTGCTGTCCTCAGATCTGTTGAACCAACCCAGCAGCTCGCGTTGGGGGGGCTGAGATTTGACAGGGACGACTTGAAGGAGCGTTATGGCTTAAGGCACACAACATAGTTGGGCTCCGTTTCTGTGTGTTTAATCATGGATTGGATGCAGTGGAGCGTTATACCACCACCGCCAGGACGCGTCTGGCCCTCCGTGCCTCAGGACTTCAGCGACACACTGGCTCTGGCCACGGCTGTGGGCTACAGCCTGTTGGCCTGTGAGAGCTGCAGGCTGAACTGCTGCTCTGATCCTGTGAGTGTGTCCAGCAGGAAGCTTCGTGAGCTCGTACCTGGCGGACGTTGTTGCTCGTACCACGTGACTGATGACGAGGATTTCTGTTTCTCAAGTCAGAAATGTTTTAGAAATGTGGACGTTTGCGTAGATCGTGATTGTGCTCTTCTTTTCTGTTAGCATAAGGATTTGGGGAACATAAATCTTCCCATTCGGCCGACCTGGGCACAAATGAATAAACTCGTGACAACGTTAGCGAGTTTACACCAGAGAAGATATTCAGCGATGACGCTCAGTATCTGTAACGTGCTTCCTCTGATCTTTAACGTTAGAGCTTCAGATCTTCTAACGCGTAGAGGTCGTTCACCTTCATCGGACAAAGTTTACAGATGCTCACTAACGTTATCAGGTCTGACAGAGGGTGCAAACATTAAAGTGAATAAATTAGTTGCAAGTTGTGCAAATATTCAGTCAAGTCATCGAAATGTTGACACGTTGGTCGAGTTTAAACTATTTGTTTTAGAAGATTTTGCAGTAATGGTTTTCCTGATGCTGCCGTCTGTCACGAAACCTTCATGTAAGTGTCGTTCTGCAGGAGGTTTGCTCCAAACCATGTCAGTTAAACACTAACGTGTCCCTTCATGTCACGGTCTGGTTTCCAGTCTCATCAGCAAACACGAAGTCTGCATCGTCAAATAAGCAAATACGACTTTTAAGGCCGTTGTTCTGCATGTATTTAATGTGTGAAGCACCTGCCTGATGTTTCAGCTTGCGTGCTGAAATGAGTGGAGATTTGGTGTAAAAGGGTCCCACAGCTGTTCTGTCATGGATCCTGTATCATGTCAAACATTCACTGAAAGGCTGAACATTTTAAGCTTTGACATTTATAATTTATTTTTATTTCAGGCACAACCTTGATTTTATACAGAAGCGGTTTTGTATCTTCTGCTTGGATGTTAGCGTAGCTTCGTCCAAATGTTTAGGGCACTGGCAGGTTACAATGTACAGTATGTGAGTTTGCCAGCTTTTTCTTGAGTGTAATAATATTTTATATAATATTTCTGATATATTTACTAGCAGACAAAGTTAGACTTACCATATTTTAATCTGAATGACGTTAAACATCAAGTACAATGAGTTTGTAATCTCTGACCGAACTGTGTTCTGTTCACAGGAATCCGCCAAGGTTTCAGACCTCAACCCCAATGCGAAAGCATGGGCCAACCACATGTTTAGCCTGGACCCCAGCGGGAGTGCTGACACCACAACTGCTGCCCTGCAGCCATGGAAGGAAGGCTGCGATAGTTCAGCCGACCCCGGCCCAGAAGGTCAGACAGAGATTTGTGGACACAAAGTTGTGCGTATGTGAGTGACAAGTGACCGAAAGCACATAAAAAAAGCAGTGATGGAGTTCTGTAAGGTTGGGATGTAAAGGACAGATGTTTGTTTTGGAGCACAGTGGGCACTTAGCTGGGAACCTCTAAAGTACAAATGAATATCTGTGAAATACAGACGCGGCGGTAAGAAAGAGGAACTGCACTAGGTTGTGGTTTGTACCAGTTTAATGTGCTGCAACAAGGAAACTGAATGAAAGTCTCACAGTTGAGAACAAAAAGTTGATTAATTGGAGTAATATTTGTCAACAGGTGTAGTTGCAGCACTGAAAGGAATGTAAATGTCAAAGTTGGATTTGGGAATGTAGTCAAAGTGAAAATCTAAATACAAACTTGACTTGAAGTTTGTAAAACTGTGATTTAAAACACTGAACGGGCTGGAGAGGTCATGTGGGGTTAAAGTACACGTGTAAAGTAAACGCGTATCAACAAAATACTGAAGTGTAAGGTCTTAAACAAGTTGCAGTATCAGATGTAGTTTAATGATTTAAAGTAGATGAAAGTGAATCGAGGAGTCATTTGTTCTTTTCATTTTGAGAATAGACGGGTTCTTTTGAGTGGAGGCATCGAAAGGATCTCATCTGCCCACGTGTACATGACAGTACAATCACATACAATAGTGATCTAATAATGCACAACCCCCTCTTGTACTTCGCAGCCGGCCGCTGTCACTTTTCTTCGTCGACGCCTCTTAAATCATTCATACTCGATTTAGCACCAGCTATAAATAAATTCCAGCCACCGTCGCCGTTCCCTCTGCACAAATCACCGTGATCACTCCCTTTCATGCGTACGGCCGTGTTTAGCCGACGCAGAGGCAACAAGGATGTGGTGATGAAACACAAATCATTGATTAGTCTGCGTTTTGACTCTGATTGACGTCCCGGCATATTTCATCTCCTCCGTCTTCGAGGACGTTACGGGTGAAAACTTTCTAAAGTCCCAACAGGGGCTCGGTCCTCCTGTAGATCTGTCCGTGCTGCACGTGTTGTTAGAGTAACAGTGTTTACTGGTCAGCACCACAGACTGTATGTAAAGATGGACGACACGTCTCTACTTCCCCAAAGTCCCATCCGCTAACATGGAGGAGCCGGGGTTTGTGAGCAGTACTGCAGCCGGCCACCAGGGGGCCACCCAGGTGCTTCGGCTTCACTTGTGTGGAGCTGCAGTGTCGTCCGTGTTTATATTCAGCCTGTGGAGCAGTTATGGATTTAATGCAGACATTTTAAAGACATTCATACTAGTTTGAATCTCTGTTTTCAGTAGCCATGTGAGTTTAAGAGTTTCCAAGTCTTAAAATGTGACCATCTTACACAACTTCTTTACACTTGGTGAGATGTTTTATTTAAATGTCCTAATACGACATCGTCACTTTACAAAGAACAACTTTAGGGATGGTAGAGGTGACTTATCTTAGTCCTAATTTAGTTTTCTCAGTGCACGTCTTCTTGGAATCTTTAAATAAATAAAATATATTAAAGAAGAGAAAACGTTCCTCTATCTCCTTTAATGCCTCCCTACTATTAGTCTTAATCCGTCTGGCAAACAGGTTTTAAATGTACAGACTCAATTAAACTTAAGCACTCAGTGTTTTGAAAGTGATCCTCTGTTGCCGACAATTTAGATCTTTTTCTATAGAACACAAGAAGAGTTGTGTCGTGTTGTGGATCTAGTAAATATAAAAGATGAGGGTGTGAAAGACGTGTGCAGAGCAGGTACCTGCAGGTTCACTAGCGTGATGTTACGCAGCCCTGTGCACCTCCCACAGGTTCATCTGCCCGTCAGACCGCCAGCCTCGCTGGGATGTCTGGCTTTATTTTATGTACTTTCTTGTGCTTATCTTGATTTAATCCAATAAAATGTTTATTCTACAGCACAATTCCACTTTTAACGTGAAACCTTTCCCGAAGCCTTGAGTTTCATTGACGGCAGCTTAACAGCGACAGACAAAACCGCAAAGTAGAGAAATATTAGGAAATCTGAGTTAATAAAAACACGTATTTCAGCGTATTAGTGATCATGACGTGACGCGTTATGCACATGTGAACCTTTGAGCTGTAATCCCACTGGTCCTCAGTGATTCCTACTTGTTTGTGCGGTCTCTTATTCTAGATAACTCACGTTATTTGAATACTAGCTCTTTTTTTGTTTGTTAAATGTACAGCGAGGGCACTCGGACCAGCTGCCATAGATAGACTTCTTCCATTACACGGGTATATTGGCAAATGGTATATGAGGCACTACTTTTAGTTTAAATGAGATGGTTTGAGGTTTCCTTCTCCTTACACCTGTTTAATAATTATTATACCCCCCCCCCCCCTTGTTGATTGTCGCAGGCTATGAAGCTAGTGAAGACGAGGCCTACAAGGAGCCCCTACTGACTGACCCAGATGAGCCTCCACCGGCACCAGTGATGCTGGCCGAGCCGGCCCCCGTGGCCTCCGTCACCCTGGAGTGCCCCGAGCCCGCCTACACAGAGTACCCCGAGCCCGGGCAACCAGGGCGCACAGGTGGGCTGGTTAGTGATTGGTTGTTTGTGGTCTGGTTGCAGATCAGTGTGGGCGGGGGGGGTGTTTCAGACCATGCACTGTGTTAGGGACAACTTATGGGTGATCAATACCTGCAGGGTCTTAGGCCTTAGCTAGTCTGCATAGAAACTGTTCATTGTGTAAAAGTAGCTGCATTTTTCTAGACGCAAGAACGTCTTTAGGCTTTAAAACGAGCGAACGTGCAGTGTTGATTTAAAAATGCAGCTGAATGTAAAGGTTGAGTGACGCTGGCGATGTTGTCTCCTTTATTTTAGTTGTCTTTAGTGATTAGGAATAAAAGTGCATCATGTTGTTAAGATGCTGAAGAGCTGATTGTTGCATTAAACGTTGAGACTTTTGTCTCTAAACACAACAACACCAAAGCTGAAGGAGAGCTGGCTGCTGTCCCACTGCCTCCAGCCTCCACCTCACTAAGTCACATGACTTAATCTAAGCTAATTAGCCTGAGCTCTGATTGTCCTGTGGAGGCTGGCAGATCAATAAAGACAGATTTAAATGTGTATGTGAGAAACTCGAATAGCAGAGAAACTTATACTTAACCAAATCCAATTAAAAGAGTTAGGATTGTCTCCCCATTGATGTGAATCATTTCTTTACAGCGGTTTGTAACAAGAACACTTGATGTCAACATTTCTAAATGTATAAAAGCAACAGATGAACCTAAACAGACAAACCAACATCAAAAACAGAATTAAACGTAGGTTTTGGGTCTTGAATAATGTCCATTTCTGTGCTTCTGAACAGTTTTAAGTTCTGGACCTGAATGAATTCTCAGTTAACTTGAGTACATTTGCTTTTTATTCATGTGGAAATCACACTGCTGGAGTTTTTCTTGAACTACTAACAAACATGCGGCGTGTTTTGTGTATAAATAAATCTTCTTTTATATCTCTGCTCTACTCCGCCTGCATCCTGTTTTTATTTTCTTCAGCCTTACATGTCGTTGGTTTGAATAAAGCTTTGTTCCCAGGCTCAGGGATCAGATCAGCTGCTCTTTATTTGAACATGTCCCCCCTGTGTGTCAACAGGAAGTGACCCCCAACAGGAGAGTCCTCAGGAGGGCCTGAGGGAGCACCTGAAGAAGACCCTGGAGTTCTGTCTCTCCCGGTGAGTTTACCTCCATACTCTGACACCACAGTAAGGACCAGACTGTGAGCAGGTCTTCTCAAATAAAACAAAGATACAGAGCGGTAAAGTTAGTGATTCAGGTCCACTCCACTCTCTGAAGTCATCGTTTGTCACGTCATTGTGTATAATTATACATCATACCGTATGTCTTTTTAAAATAAAAATAGAAACTCTACAAATATGGAAGCATTTGTCCGACAGCGCGACGCCGGAGGAAAGTAAAGAGATCTGCTTGTAAACCTCAAACTGTGCAGGAATTCCTTTAATGTGCAACAGCAACAGGCTAAAGATGCTAAAGCCTCAGGCCTCGTCGACTTCTCTCACTGCTCGGCAGCTGTTTCGCACGCTGATGGTGAAGAAAGCACTTAAACTGAGCCACAGCACGAAAAAAGGGCTGCTCTTAAGTGATCATACAAGAAGAGCAAGACCAGAGAAGAAGGCAAGAAATACCACAGCACAAACGGATGGTATCTCCAGAGCTTCAAGCAGCTTCTTGACTGATCAATATTACGTTCATTAGCATCGCGTGAGGAAGATTCTTATGGTTTCTGTGTCAGCGTAGCCACGAGGGTCCAGGTTCTGGACGTCTGCGTGCAGCCCAACATTTATGACAATGTGGGCTGGACGTTGCACACGCGTCCACACGACCTCCTGCGCAGGGGCCCAGTGAAGCCAAATCCAGCTTTTCATGGAATTCACTGATTGTTGAAGATTTAAATAGTTTGAAGTCTTTCACATAAAATCTCACATGTAAATCTGGACCTCCTCCAGGGGTTAAGAGGCGGTTGTTGTTGAGATTTCACTGGATGCAGTCGATTCTCACAGCTTTTAAGGTGTTTAGTGTTAGTTTATTAAGCCTGTTTATTTCAGCAAATAAGACGAGTCTCACTCCTCTGTTAGAAACTGAGTCTCAGCTTGACTCTTTCTGTTCATATAATGGTTTAATTCTGTTGCTAATTGCAGCTTTTAACAAAATTCATCTCCAATCACAACTGTTGATGAAACATACAACACACAAACTTAAACAGTAGATACATAAAACAAAACAATACCTGAAAACATGTGACTGTAGGTCCACAAAGCTTTATGGTTTATCAAATTATTTTAAAACGTGGTGCTTCTACTTCAGGGTTCTGCTTCCTTAAACTCCAACTGTCTGTTTGCAGTCAAATAATGGTGATAATGTCTGCGTGTATTAATAGTTTTGTATTATTTAAAGGAAAGTCAACAAACCTGTGCCGTAGCTACAAGCCCTGGACACTGTTGTTAGTAGTAGTTGTTCAATGTGCTGCAGCTAATTAGCTCGCTACCCTGCTAACCGGCGTTATTAGTGCACGTTTCCCAGCTGAGAGTTTGTTGTGTTGATGTGTGGAAGCGAGACGAGGAGGGAGACGTTAGCATGAGAGCTAATGTGTGTTGTTACAGTTGTTGTTGTTGTTGTGTAGCTGCTGTCAGCTTCACACAAAGCTTTGATTGGCTGCATCAGAATGAGGTTTCCATCTACATAAACGAGTATAAAACAGGTCTGAGAGGAGAACAGGTGAGTTACAGAGCAGATCTGCTCTGTAGCACAAAACAATTGAATCTGAGCTGGACTTTAAGGCTTCAGTCGCAGTGATGTGCGTAGACGTGTGTCTGTTTAAACTTTAACTAATCGTAAAGTAAATATGTACGACGTGTTATTCATATCATGATCAACTAGAAGGACACGGTCACATTAACATAAATAACATCAGTAAGACTTCACGTTCACTACGTGCAGTGTGTATTTGATTGTTACCTGTAAGGGGAGGACAGCTGTCACATGCTGTTCATTTCAGTCCGTCATATTCATGTTACGGGGTTCATACAAAGCCTTGAAAGTTTGGAAAATGCTTCATTTCAAGTGTTAAAACTCCAATATGCTCCTTGATAAAACTGCTTTGATTAGCCCAACACCGGACTATCGATCTGCTGCTTAAGCAGTGTGCTGTTAAATGGTGTTTGAATGAGGAGCTGCTATTCGATTGATCTGTGTAAAAGGTGCAGTCAGTGATCGATAAAGGTCTTTTTCAAGGTATAGAAGTGGTTGGACTTTTCCAGCTCAGTTGCGTTTGCCACCTGAGTGTCACTGACCGCCTCCGCCTCCTCTCGGTGTCTCAGGGAGAATCTGGCCAGCGACATGTACCTCATCTCCCAGATGGACAGCGACCAGTACGTGCCAATTGTGACGGTGGCCAACCTGGACCACGTCAAGAAGCTCAGCACCGACGTGGAGCTGATCGTGGACATCCTGCGATGTGAGTAAACGCTCTGCCTCCCGGCATCTATCACCACTACATGAAGCAGGACTTTGCTGATGGTTGCAGGGACGGTGAACCTCTTATCAGCATGTGGTTGATTTCCCAGGAGAAGCTGTTAAAGTGCATTCAGCAGAGTCTTACCTGCTTTTTGTTTGATTTACACACACACACACACACACACTTAATTTACTAATTAGATGAATCCTATCTGCACTCGTACAACGGCTCAGTGACAGTTGGATCAGATACTGTGAACAAACTCACTTGTGGCATCATTTATTAGAGAGATTTAAGGCAGTTGAATCTTCTAAGAGTGAGGAGTTCCAGGTTAAAAGCAATAAACCTGACCTCCGTCATTCTAATTTCCAGCTTTGCCATTGGTCCAAGTGGATGAGAAGGGGGAGAAGGTGCGACCCAATCAGAACCGCTGCATCGTGATCCTCCGAGAGGTTCCTGAGAGCACGCCCATAGAGGTCAGAGGATGTGCACTGTTGTTTTATAGAGACGTTTGTCATTCCATCAACAACAAAGTGTGATTTTTCCACAATACAAACATAACTTATGTACAGCGAAGGTACCAAACACATTCTTGGCAAAACTGTGCAGACAAGACACACACGTCCTCTTACTTTTTAGTTTTGTATATGATGCCATTTGGCTGTAGAGCTGAAATGACACTTAATTGGTGTTTAACGAGCTCGCAGACTTCAAATATTCCATGTCAATTCAAACACAGTCTGTTCTCTTCTGGTGATTTCAAGTTTTAAACACCTGAAATTGTTCTTTTTATGAATCCTGCAAACAAACAACTAATAAAAAGAAAGGAGTGTGCACAATCTGGATTAATGAATGAGCTGAATAAACCAGCCTGCGTTCAGACATCTCATCTGTTGTTCCCGACACCTGCTCGGGATTTTAAAGTAATAATATATCCATCCATGTCCACTTCTTCAGCCTCAGCACAGGTTTCATGTGACTCCACAAACAGGGGAGTAGTAGCTGTGGAGTATTCGCCGGGTGCATATCTGTAACACGCCTCTCAACTGACTCCGAGCTAACGAGGGAAATCGCAGCGCTACGTTTTCAGCTCCGGCAGTTTGTCAAAGAAATCTTCTCAGAAACAATTATTATTGTTGTTGTTGTTGTTGTTGAGAACAACATTAGAGGAAGTGCAGCTGCTCGTGGACGTATTTCATTCTCTGCTGCTCAATGTTTCTGTGCTGTTGTGCACCGTCAACAGTCTCTGGCACACACTTGAAGTGAATCACTCGCATGAAGTATTCAGAGGCAACTAAATAATTTACAGCAGGAGTCAGACGTGTTCATGGATCACCCCGGACTTCAACATGAATCCATTCTGCTCTTTATTTCTCAGTTGTATTTGACATTTTAGTCCAGTGTTCATCTGATGTTTATTTAAAACAAATAAAAAGTCTCTAAAATTAGAGTTAATGTTATAGAATTAATTTTATTTTGTTTCTTGTACGACTCGACGCTTAGTTGGTTTGATTTTAACGTTTATTTATTGTTTGTTTGTTTGTTGATTGGTGCAGAGCTGCTGTCTTTTTGGCGCGTCGCCTTTAAAATAACGTCTCCTGCTGTTTTGTTCTGCAGGAGGTCGAGGCTCTTTTTAAAGGGGACAACTTACCCAAGTTCATCAACTGTGAATTTGCCTATAACGACAACTGGTTCATCACCTTTGAGTCGGAAGCAGATGCACAGCAGGTAACAGCACCATTTCCCCAGCGTTGTTGTTGTTGTTGTTGTTGTTGTTGTTGTTTGGGCCTTGCTCGAGTGCTTGTGCTTGTTATTAATGATACTTAAAGATGTCACTGGTATTTCTGTTTCTCGTGGCGTTCAAAATGAACTTGTTGCGTAACTCTGTGCTGTTCTGTCTCCTGATGAAGGCATATCAGTATCTCCGTGAGGAGGTGAAGACCTTCCAAGGGAAGCCTATTAAGGTAGGCTACGTAACATTACGCTGGATTGATCTGAGGATTTTGTCCCATGACATGCATTTATTGTTGTGCACCGTCAAATACTGACCCAACAGTGTCCTTCAGAGTGAGATCAGAGCTGCACATACACGTAGTTATCATATCCAGTTTGTATTCGGGACGAGTGATGTCGAATTCTTCATCAGTCGGCCGTCAACTGATTTCAGGAAAGAAAAAAGACAAAAAGACAAAATGAAACGTCAGGTGTCTGGTTTCAGTCCGCTCCGCCTGCGTTGCGATAACAGGACTCTGTCACAGTCCGTTAATGCACTTCCAGCCTAATCTGTGCACATCTGTGTGCGTCCACAAAGTCCAACATGTTGAAGAACGGGACTGAAGACGACCGTCCTCATGCACAATGAAGCAGCCTCACAAAGAATGATGCCAAAGAAAACTGCCCTCCCCACCTTTAAAGATATATTTTATTATAATTCCTACCCTCTTTTTATAGTCATGTTTATATTTAAGTGTTAGGTTCTTAGTAATCTCACATGAGATTTGCTATAAAGATACTGTTAAAGATCTTATGATATTTTACCTCCGTCCATGCTGCTGGCTGGTGCTGACGCCCCACCCTGCTCTCTCTCTCTCGCTCTCGCTCTCTCTCTCTCTGTCTGTCTCTCTCTCTCTCTGGCTCTCTGTCTCTGTCTCTCTCTCGCTCTCTCTCTCTGTCTGTCTCTCTCTCTCTCTGGCTCTCTGTCTCTGTCTCTCTCTCTCTCTCTCTCTCTGTCTGTCTCTCTCTCTCTCTGGCTCTCTGTCTCTGTCTCTCTCTCGCTCTCTCTCTCGCTCTCTGTCTCTCTCTCTCTCTCTGTCTG